>SNQJ01S0080959.1:7206-26675 GCA_010110895.2 Picea sitchensis | reverse complement strand
TAAATTCATAGGTTCTTCTTTGTTTGTGACCCTCTATAGGTGGTCAAGTCCTGCATTCAATTTTCCTGGCTTGACTATTACCTCAAAATCAAATTATTGAAACAATAATTACCATAGACATATTATCCCCCTCAACATTGGCTTGTTGATTAGGTATTTAAGGGCTGAGTGATCTGTGAACATCTTAAAGTGTTTTCCCAATAAGTAATGTCTGAACATCTATAGTGTGCAAACCATAGCTAGGCCTTCCCTCTCTATGGTGTCACAATTATGTTCTGATTTTGATATATTTCTACTCGCAAATGCTATAGGGTGATCTAGATATCTCGGTCATGGCTGTGCCAATATAGATCTAAGTTTGTAAATACTAGTATTGGAGAAGTGACCATCTTTGTTTTTAGCGTATCCAGACCGTGTTGACAATCGTCGTTCCACTGGAACTTTATATATTTTCTTAACATTTTCTCCATTGGTGTGGTAATATCCATGTACCCTTTGATAAAATTTATGTAGTATCCTATGTGTCCCAATGTCTCTCTTAGTTGACGTACTTTTTTTGGTGGTGGCAAGTTAACAATTACTGCGATCTTTGCAGGATCTACTAGTAAACTTTGTTTGGATACTATATGGCCCAATAGTATCCCAAAAGGTGTTCCAAATATATATTTCTTTATGTTTAATGATATCTGGCACTGCCTACATATTTCTAACATCAGTTGTAAGACCTCTACATGTTCTTTCAACAAGCTATAGACTGTCCAATCATCCAAGTATACCTCTAGAAACTGGTGGATGAATTCATTAAACACGACGATGACTACTTTGGAAAATATTGCTGGTGCATTCTTTAGTCCAAATGGCATGAATGTGTACTGATAAGATCCCCATTTTGTAGTGAAAATGGTATTGTATCTGTCTTCCTGTGCTATCTTTGGTAGCCTGAGAATCCATTGGTGAANGACTACTTTGGAAAATATTGCTGGTGCATTCTTTAGTCCAAATGGCATGAATGTGTACTGATAAGATCCCCATTTTGTAGTGAAAATGGTATTGTATCTGTCTTCCTGTGCTATCTTTGGTAGCCTGAGAATCCATTGGTGAATGAGTAAACTTCGTGTCCTCCTACGTTTTCCAAAACTTCGTCCGTGAAAGGTGTAGGGAATGGGTCATGTAGGCATGCATAATTCAACTTTATTAAGTCGACGCATATCCTTATCCCTCCTTGTTTTTTCTCCTGAACTACCATTGGGCTTATCCATTATTATTCTTCCACTGGTTCTATGATTCCAACTTCGAGCATCGTGTCGATCTCAGCTTTGACTTTCTGCTTATATATCATGTTCAATATGTATGGTCAATGTCTGATTGGTATCGCTTCATCTTTGAGTGGTATCTTCATTTCTCCTAGCTCTCCTGCTATACCCTTCATCTCTGTAAATGTTGTGGGAAACAGGTAGCTTTATTCACACAGTAACTCTGTTATGCTTTCTATTGTTTGCTCATCCCAGTAATCTCCAATGATGGCCATTTTGGGATTCTCAATTTTCCCAATGTTGACTTTCTTTACCTTGATCGATGCGACAATAATTTCTGATTCTATGGGTGGACCCTTCACTTCTCTTTCACCTTTTTCTTCCTCAATCTTAATATCACATAGATCCTCTTCATCCAGTGCTTCCTTCTGCACATGGTAACATGACAACAATTCTTTGACTGTCTATTTGTTCTGTTGTTGTTCTTCTATTATAAGTTCAGCTTCTGGTTCTTTGATGAATATCACTCATATTATCTTTTTAAGAGATGCATCTATGTTGGGTTTCTCATGCTCGAATTATAAAGTGACTATAAAATTATGTTGCAATGTCATCCAGGTCACAGTTCCTTTGCGTAGATCCTGGTATGTATACTCATTCGCTGGTATGCCCTCTAGAGTGTGTATGAAATGATGAGGCCATTCCTTTGGGGGTGTCATTTTCCATAGAGTTATGCACATATCTAAGTGTTCAGCTAATGCCCCATTTCCATCATACTTATTCTCTTTTTTGTGTTTATGTTCTGCACCGAACCTTATACATAGTAACCACTTACATTGGTACCAATCTGTGATTGTCTCTTTGTGTGAACCCCAGCATTTTGCAGGTGTGGCCTTGATTGTATATCAAGTGCTAAGAGTCTCTGATTCTCTAAAACTTCATCTTCGTACTGTGCCAAAAATGTTTCCAAATCATTTATTCCATGGAAACTGGGTGGTTCCCTTATCTCCATGCCTACCCATCTCATTGTGTGGTCTATTCGTGCACATCTTCTCATGGAAACTTTGTGTAGCCTTTGTTTCTAGTTATCTAAACTGGCATTTGAGTTTGTCTCACATGAAGTAATGATCTGCTAACTGAGTATCCCATTTGCAGTTGGGTTTATGTAATATTCATCACGCACAATTTTTCTATACAACTGGCTGATTTCGTCTAAGTCTAAGCAAGTGGGTTCTACAAACCTTTCCCCTTCTGATGGGTCTAATGGTGCAATGACCTTGTATTCACCTGACTAAAATGTCATTTTTCTTGTCTTCAAATTGATTATGGCATGGTTTTCAAATTTCCAATCCAAACCAAGCAACACTGGGTATGGTGTTGTGTCATCCACTATTTCAATTACTTTAAAATATGCTTTAGTCCACACTCCATCTAGGTCTACTGTCACTCCTTTTAGTTTAATGATTGGTAGGAATATGTGTTGGCTTGCTAGTTTCAGTTGAACATGTGAGTATCCTAATGTGGGCTCTCCGATGCATTTCCATGTCTTCTTTGGTAGTACATTAACTTCATATCATAGATCCAGTATTATATCTCCCATGTTGAAATCTCTGATGTTGGCATTGGGTCTGAACTCTCTACTTTTTATTCTCCTTGTATGTAGGTGATTGACTGTTTTTTGTTCTAGTTTTCCTTCCATCTCTATACTACATATTTCTAGTATGTTTTTTAATATTTTAACAGATGATGGATCATTTAATACTTTTACACATGATTGCAAAAATCCTTTGATTGTACTTACTTGTGCCATGGGTTGCATGTCGTTGGTATGATCCAATAATAGAGGCATCTCATACTCTGGCACCTCCTTGCATTGATGCACAATTGAAGTCAACACCATTTCTTCCTTATGAAATTATTGTCTAGCTTGTTTAAATATCTCCTTCTCATCTTGCACGTCAAACTATTTCCTTGGTTCAGTTTTCTTCTTCACCCACTGGTGTTGTACTGTCTCTTGTTGGACTGCGTCGTTTCCTATTTTAGATCCTCTGTGAGTAACTATGTTGATGTTCCTTCCTTTGTCCCTCTCTTCGATTGAAATCCACTGAACATTCTTGTTTTTCTGGTTCCTCTTTTCCCGGATCTTTACTAATAGTGTCAAACATTCTTCCGTATCATGGTCTGATGTGTGACAATACATACAAGTTGTTGGTGAAAGTGGACATTCTCTTGCATAATGTCCCTATTGTTGACAATTATGGCATACGATTGGTCCTCTACCTCATCCAAATCCTCCTCTTTCTCATCCTCCTCCTCTATAGCCCTATCCATCTCCTCTCAGTGCGTTATACTGAGGCACCTGGTTGTACTGCATGGTATTGTACTGAGATTGCGGTGTGTTTTACTGTGGCTGTGCGGTATTATATGGTTGTTGTGCAGTATTATACTACTATTGCGCAGTATTGTATGGGGTTGTAACTTGATTAAATTGTGGTGCAGATTCTCTAGTCATCATTTATTCCTACACTCTATATGCATCTGATGTCCTCTCCCGCATCAAATCCATAGTTCTACAATATTTTTCATCATGGCCCACTGACTTGCAAAAGTTGCAATATGAACTCTTCGGCAATGTCTGGTATTTCTGCATCATTGGGCAGTGATATGGATCATGGCCCGATTTCTTACAGATTTCGCACCATAGTCCTCCTATTGGTAACAGGTTTGGCATTCCTTCTTCCATATACTGCGCGAATGTTGGACATTCGTTCTTGTGGTTCCTTTTCGTCCTGCATGTAGTACACCAAACGACTTCGTTCTTGTCCATACTTTTGTTCTGGTTTAGCTGGAATGTTAAGTTCTTCAAATCCTCCTTCATTTCTTCGATAGCTGGGTCTGTCTGTTGATACTATTTTTCTTCCAATTGCATGGCTGCCTGTAGAGCCTCCGCTTGCGTCTAAAACTTCTATTGTTGCAATGGATATTTTAAGTGCGGTAGCAGTGAATTGAGGAATAAGTTCCTATGATGCATATCAATCATGAGATATTTCAACTTTCTCTCTAGTCTCTTGAATTTATGGTCGATATCCCACATGGAGTCTCTTGGATTTTGTCTAATTTCAATCATCTTGTTCATGTACTAATATTTTGAACTCGGCCTTTGGAACTCGTTTATCATAAATTTCTTGATGTCTATAATTGTTCTGGTTGTCCCTGGTGGATTGTTTGTAGATAAACTGATATACCAATCCAGTGCATGATCCATTAGTGTAATTGCTAGCTATTCCAGTTTGGTATCTTCATCTGTGATCTGTTTTTCTTCCCAAATCTTCTCACAGATGAACAAATGTTTTTTCGGGTCCTCCAACGCTTCTCCTTTAAATTCTAGTAACTTGATGGTGGGATCATGTCCTGCCATTCTGAATGCTAAACTACTACCTCCGCGAGGTGTAGATACTTGACTAGTGTTGCCTTCACTGGCTCCTCCAATTATTTTTCCTTATGTAGATGTACTTCCTGATGTCTTTATTCTGAACTTCGGTTTTCAAAACAGTGGTGTTCTCTTTGGTGTATTAGTCGCACATGGGTTTATGGCTTACACACTGACATTAATATGGATAGGATTGTTTCCTTTTCTCCCCATTCTTGGACCTCTCGTCTTCCTCTCATATGTTGCATGCAGGATTTCCTCAATCTGCTCCATAGCCCGAAGATCCTCTACCTCTTCCTCGTCGCTCGCCAAGCCTTCCCTCACGGATATGACTCTCTTCTTGGTATTCACCTTGTGTTGGTAGGGTACTTCGCTACGTGTATTTCCAATTGTCTCTAGGATCTTATTGATCTGCTCATTATCCATCATGATTGGGTCCAAGGGTTCTTCTTTCTTTCCCTTATCCTTTCCTCCTTCCATTTATCCTCTTTATTTTAGTGCTTCCCACCTTCCCCATGCACGCAGGGAAGTTTATCTCACTGACTCCATTTTCATTACACCTTTGTTATATAGCAATATCTTAATCGAAGTATACAATGATCTAATGTAACTTCCTCAAGGTCTGCATAAAAACTCTTGCTTTGTTGCGCTATATGACTTCATTGTATTTACTGCAAAATCTGTTATAAATCCCGCTACAATATTATAGAGCCAAAAATCTACTACATGGGTGAATTTGTTGTTCACCTGCTGTAACTTATCAATCTATATCGGGGTCCACTCTAACTATTGGATCCGGTTCATTGCATGGTTATCCTTTGACCTTAGTATCCACTCCTACAATAAGTGTGTAAAATCATAGAAAAAACTTCATGCAAGTCAGTAAACATGTATTTCTCAAGATATTTGCGGGGTGTTACTCTATGGTTTCTGTTATCTTTTTGTGCAAACTCCAACTCTTTTGTTCTTAGCCAACTTCCGATCTCTGCTTTTGTGGGATTCCACGGTCTCAACATCCCTTTCTAGTGTCTCATTTCTTTCTTCTCTTTCTCCACCTCCCACAGATCTTACGTACCTTGCAACATATCTCATCTACTCAATCCTCTACTGTTCCTACCAATGACAACAAGACCATTTGTTGTTTTATTTATATATCTTGTCTGAGTTTGTATTGAGTGATTCATGGTTCATGTCTGTTCGGGGTTCCAACAAAGCCTCTAAAACTATTGGCCCTCCTTGTAAACCAAAAGGCAACGTCGCGCACAGGGTTCACTGCGTAATCTCACCTGATATAGTCTTAATGGGTGGCTACAATACTCATGTGTTTGTAGCCTAAGATTGAGTGAGATATTTAATCACTGTATACTAATATTTCTATTACAACTTATTAACATAATCAACTATTTATTACGATCATGCAAGAACTATAAAAACTCATTCATTCAACATAGCAATATTTACTTGAAGACAATAGAGAAACACATGCATTCAATCACATAACACAGGTTTTACCATGGCTCACCCCCTCTTGGGCTACATCCACAAAGATCTATAACTTAGCTTTTTTATTATAGTAGTTCTTCACTACAATGTCGCGTGATTTACAACTCTTCTCGATGGGTAAGATCTATTTTTGAGGCGGACTGTATCACACCAGGCTCCTAAGCCTGTGATCTAACCCTCAAGATCTACCCTCCTTGGCCCTCTCTAGCTCAATCGCTTACAAAATTAGGCCATACAACAAAATATTACATAGCATCCGTTCTTCGTATTCATCTCTCTATATCGACTAACTATCAAATCATATGACAACCATAGCTATAAAACAACAATAACCTTTCTATGAGACCTAGCTAACTATATTTATACATTTCTAGCCCTTCAACAATTACAATGCATTACCAAAACCATAACCCTAATTTCGTTAGGTCTTCCACGCATGCACGCGTGTTGTTTTTCCTTCCAGCTGCCACTTTCCTTGTGCATGCCTTCTTTCCCAAAATCACCTTTCTTTCCACTTTGGCCTGCTTTCAACAACCTTCCTCTTGTCAAAAACCTAACTCGATGATGTCAAGGCTCAAAATGATGATGTCAGGGGCCTTCAAGGGCCAACTTCATGGTGGGAGGGCAGGACCCCTATAGGTCTAGTCCTGCCAAAGGGCCTATGGTGGAACGTCCTCCTTTTTCTCTAGTGCAAGCCTCTAGTATCCCTCTGCCCCTGGTTGGGGTCACAACATCCATCTGGTGGATTTTGGCCCCATGGAGGTCCGAACTAATCATCTCCCCATATGTACCTATCCATCAGGCATGGTCATGTAGAAACAAAAAGTACGCCCTCCATGGGTTCATAAGTCATCGGGATCATAGAAATGTCAATCACATCTAATAATCAAGTTACCCAAACATGTTCATCGAACCCCCCTTTACCCAGAAAAATGCTCAAAGACATTATACTATTTGACAAGCCAGGTTTGGAGAGGGTATCAGGATGTCCTATTGGGATAATCCTCCTTAGGTGTGGGGTGCTTCCCAGGTGAATACTAATATAATTCATGTAAATTCATGAGATTGTGTAGGGGATGTTTGGGCAAGGGGTGCAGTGATAACAGGGAAATGTAGGTCTTACCTATGGGTGCCTTTGTAGAAGGTGATTTGCACCTTATCATGGATGCCATTGTTTCCTATCCCATTCAATGCATTTTTACTCTTTGTCTTATTGCTTTTTCTTTCAAGAGAATAGCTAGAGGAAACTGCCCCAACGTGGTGACCAATGGTGACATCGTTACCCACAAGAATTTCACAGAGATGAGAAGGTTGGCTCATGATGAGACCCCCTTTCTCTTCTCTATGCCACCAAGATCCACTACCCTGGCTTGGTGACTAGATGAATAGTAGTGTCATACCACTATATGCCCATGGAACTAATAGGCCACTCATGATGAGACCTCCTATTCACCAACCATGCCTTGAGTTTTATTTTATTTTATAGGTCCCCCCCCCACCCCTTTTTTCCTGAGAAGTATTTTATCGCTTTCTTGGGGATCCTTGTGAGAAGAATCTCAAGGTTTCATCTTATATTTTAACTTTTTCTAGACACTTTTACCCTCTAGGCCTTTATCCTCTTCTTCCCACAAGGAAAGGTACAACCCTTACTAGCTTGGCAAACCCAATGCCTAGACCAATGTAGGGGATAGATGAGAGGGATAATGATGAAAAGTGGAAAGTATGGAAGGAATGGAATGTGACCTTTCATATACCCATCCAGTGGCAACACATCCCCAAGGGAACTAACTTACTAGGGAGCTCTGTCATCCCTCCCAGGTATGGACAAGACAAAAGGCACAATTTCCAAGAAAAATTCATGAAACGAAAGAGAATTCAATTCACATATTCAAATTTTTTTAGAATCAGAGTGACATATAGCATGATACCTAGACTCATTACCTCATGGAGAAACACCCACTGCTACTTTAAAAATAGGCCGATGGGGTGGATGTTGTTGTTGCAGATAGATGGGAGGCATTGAAGAAAAGATGGACCCTCTAGGGACAAGTTCGAGTCATATGGATCTCGTTACTCCATGGCTAGGACTTGTGGGCCTCGAGAAATAATCTCCTTAGTTATACCTAGGATAGGAGATAACAGTTCCGAACTTTAGTTCAAACAACTCTTTCATTTTCCTTTCATAATAGTTCTCATGAAAATATTTCTCTTGGAAATATCCTTCGAAATGCCTCCATGAGATCCCCTTCTCATAAAGGTTCTTGGCTTTCTTAAGCTAATCCCACCACATGGCTACCTTTACTTGTAAGTGATAAGTTGCAATTATAGCTTCTATCCTTGAGGGGTAATCATGTCATTGTAAATATTTTCTTCATTTCTAACAGTCGGGCCTCAACCTCTTCTCCTTTCCCATGTTCACCATTGAAATTTGGTGGCTTGATATTCCTGAATTCACCTTGCAATTGTTGGATTACTGAGAGGGGGCGTGAATCAGTAATAGTGAAATTATAATTTTTTTTATCCAAATTGATCCAAGTGTTATATCAATGTAGTACTATTATCCAATAATGAGCAATAAGAAAAGAACAATCACACACATACACAGTACACTAGTGTTTTACGTGGAAACCCAAATCGGGAGAAAACCACAAAATTATTTTTCTTATATGTCTTGAAGAATTACATTCATTGGAAGCACCAAATTCCTTTGTTTTCCAGCTACAATTGGAAGGAGGCTCCAACCCCCTAGTTTCTCAAGCTACAACCTGAGGGAAGATCCAACTCCCCAATTCTCCGGCTACACCAAAAGGAGGGTACAACCCCCTATGTTCTTCAGCTACAACTGGAAGGTGGCTAAAACCACTTGTCCTTGCCCCATCCTACCACCCTGAAGTAGAAGTAGTATGATGGAACCACTGTCAACCTATCACTGTGAGATATACTGCTGTACAACTATATCAACCTGTACCAATGAACTATATCCAATCTATACAACTTCATTGTAATCAATCTGTACCTGAACTAAACATGTATTTACAGAATTACAACAAATACACGACCTGTAGTGATGCATCCCACGTATTTATGCGCCCTATCTATTATGAAACCCACGTATGTACGCGCCCTATCTGTTATGTAGCCCACGTATGTACACGCCCTATCTATTATGCAGCCTGCGTATGCCTTCTAAAACTAGGGTTTCCTTTCACTTGAAAACTTATGACCCTCTGTAACTTCTTTCACATAGATCTGTAACCTGTCACTGTATCCAGACTGTAACTGTACCCTGTGCATGCATCCTCATACATAACCTCTACTCAAGGAAAGTATGTATCTCTCTAGTCATGTGCCATATAGGTATGTGTAATCATGAACAAGTATAATATCCCTCACATGATCTTATTCATCAACCCCTTTATGATATTCAACTTCTCAATACATCAATAAATACAAGATCTCAACCATGTACCATAAAAACTCTTAGCCATATGCCAAGAAATACAAGATGTGATTCAACAAGAAGTATGAATGATAAATATACCAACACTGTATTTATGTAGATCTAACTTATATAGAAGATCCCATGTAGCCACTAGTATCCCTAGGGAGAATCCTCAAATCTCCATTGCCATTCCTCATGCATACATCAAAATCCAACTATTTGTATAAATAAGACATACCTTTTGAAA
Source organism: Picea sitchensis (assembly GCA_010110895.2). Lineage (NCBI taxonomy): Eukaryota > Viridiplantae > Streptophyta > Pinopsida > Pinales > Pinaceae > Picea > Picea sitchensis. Next base: position 16,800 of record SNQJ01S0080959.1, on the reverse strand, counting down.
CAATGGATGGATCTGATGTATCTGAGCACTCTAGACCTTCTTGGGAGCTTGATCTCACAATATAGAACCTATGCACCTTCATCTTCTCAAGTTTGATGGATTTATCAACATGTACTCACCCTATACAACCAGCCCGCGTACGTACTCATCCTATACACAGATATCCTACGTACGTGTACGCACCCTATACATATCCAACCCGCGTACATACACACCCTATACACAGCCAACCCGCATATGTGTTCTCACCCTATACACAGAAAACCCGCATATGCCTAAGAAAATAGGGTTTTCTGTGAATCCGATAATTTCGTCGTCAACCCTTCGTGCTACCTCATACGTTCGCCACTTCAGATGTATCCACAATTATTTACAAGAATCTTTACATGAGAAAATAGATATAGAATATGTACAAGTGTGTTTTTATGAGTGATCTTTGTCTATTATTTATATCTTCATGTAGCCTTACACTTTCCTTATTTTAAGGCTTCTTCATTTAAAAAAATTTCTTTTTACAAAGCACTTTGACTCTTAGGGGCTTCTATAAGACTCATGAGGGTTCTCCAACTTCATATGGTAATAACTCTCTATTTGTGAGGAGTTATGTGACGTTCCACATACCACCAGAAATGAAATGACAAGCACTATCCATATATGATAGTTTCACTCACAAATTCACTATCCTTCATCTCATTATTCCTCAAATAAGAATGGGTTCTTTCACTCCGCAAAGCATCTTCCCGTGAGGGATTTCACCATAAGGGGACCACTTTGGAGTTCATCCATTTTTACTTCTTATCAACGATGAAAAGACAATAATGAGTCATCTTTACATCAAACAATATTAGGTCCATTACCCAAACCTTGTGCCATGGGGATTTCTTCAAGGGTTGACATCAATGACAACCAACCTTAATCAACAATATCCCCCTTTGGCATTGATGGCAACACTTTGATGCAATACTGAAATCATATCACTCATGCTCCCCCTGGAACCATGCCTCTGTCCTCTGTATCTGATAAATCTGCTCCCCCTAGAACCATGCCTTTGTCCTATTCATCTGATAAATCTCTCTGTTGAAACGAAGTTTAATCTTTCCTCTCTAAACCTGAAACTCCATTATTTTCTAGTTATGGAGACGCCCATAGTTCTAAAAAGGAATTAAAAGTCTTTTGAAATTTTCAGGTTTCAGGGTTCGACTATTAACGAAGTATGATTTTCAATTAATAACTTTAGAGTCCCGGTACCGAAATCCCGAAAATGATTTATTTTAAAAATAAAAAAAAAAGAAAAAGAATGTTATAAAATCCCAACGCGCTTTCCCAAAGTATCCTTTAATCACGTTTAATTAAACTCTTAAACATAATCAACATAACATTAATCATGTCGCGATTTGAGTTTCCTTGTATCAAAGTGCTATCAAAGTCCCGACACTCGAACCCCCGATTCCCAAATTCCCGTAAAGTAGAAACTAATCACTAATCTCGATTAATTAAAGGATTAATACAAGTGATTAACACCTTAATTAATCCCATTGCGATTTCGCGATTCAGGGTTTTCTTATGACATACCTCTTAGGGACACGATCGTCTGAATTCTGAAATGCAAAATCGTGAAATTCTTTTAAAATCCTAAAACTAGATTAATTTAGTTATAAACAAGATTAATGATAATTAAAACGATTTTTTGCATTTCATTTTTTAGGAATTGTTGAAATCATTCCTTTCGAAACTCCATGTTTTGAAATCGCCGATATGCGATATTATCTATAACGGACAAATGGATATATTTCTAACACAAATGCGTATCTCCATGCATATATTCCCCATTAAAACATTAAATTCTTATTGTCTGTGTTAGTACGCTCATTGTAAGATGAGTTAAAGGTTAATAAAGGTTCCGTGTTTCAAATTTCATTCTTATTTTTTTTACAATCAGGAGTGAATTTCATTCATCCATGCTTATACATTTTTCCTCTGCAAATAGGTTTTCATTCTAGCACGAACATTATGGCACCTAAGAAAAGAGTAGAAGAAACTAAAAGCTCAAGCCCGGAGGGAGATGTCATATCTGATACTACACCACACGCCATTGATTCAATCAAATCCTGGAGGAAAATTTTCAAAACCTTGGACTATGAAATCAAGAATTTCCCCCATGATTTTGATAACAAACTCCGAGACATAGCATAGTTCAAGCTTCAAAAAGTAGCCACATGCCCACGACTCATGTCATACAATGATATGATCAGTTGGGCTTTATAGAGAACAGACATATAGACGAGGATCATTTTAGACAGCCAAGGGGTCATCGTGGGCTCTTTCAGACCGAAGCATATATAAGTAATGTAAAAACTGTCTCCCAATTCTAAATATATTTATAATAAATAATTTGTAAGTGAATTTCAAAGGAAAGAATGCACATAGGTAGATCAAACATACTCCATCATAATCAAAGACTAGTGGGAACACCCAACAAAATTCAGGGCCGATTCCCATGGCGTTTATGCCACAACCCCATTAAATGAGTACATGGTCTATGTAGCTCTGATGCTATGTAGACTCTTCATGAAGAGAATTCCTACCCATTTCCCTACAGAATGGGTGCCCCTTTTACATGAAGCAACCGAAGGATACAGTTTCAATTGGAACTGGCTAAAGAGGTTATAGAGTATCAAACCGTGTGATCCAAAGGCCGACCAATAGCATTTTACATGTACGCATACATTATGGATGCTATATGTTTCACGACTCCGTTCCCCTTGACGAATTGGAGTTGGAACCTAACCTGCACAAAACCCATTCATGAGTATCACTCTAAGTTGTGGGAAGAAAATGCTAAATATTCATTTTATGAAATCTGTCATTTCGTAGTGATACCGGTGCATCAGATGTTGTATGGTTGTACACCCCCTCACATTTCAGAGATAGTCATAAGAAACTTTAAGGTGGTTTCTGATTGGTTTATTGTGGAAAATGTCTCCTATATCATGGTTTTTGGATGCTCAATTCCTCCTCACGTACTTCCGAAATTCCTTCCTGACAGAATGGTGTGCAGGGAGGTAGCCTATCAGATAGTAATGGGCGGTATTGGGATAGAATTGAAAAAAACCTAGAAGAAATTATGTCTAGTCTTCACTGTACAGATTAGGAAGTTTTCATTACTCAACTTGGGTCATTCCAAGGTTTAAGTTGCAACACTAGAAGAGGTCAAGTTGGTAGATCTCAAACACAAGAAACACGACCCTTATCAAGTAGTGGGAAGTCACATGGCTCACTATAGCATGAAAGCGTATGGACATGAAAAATACCCTTGTGATGACATGTTCAAAGGAGCCATAAACTATGAGGAGGTATTAGACATGGTACATGCATTATCACCCAACTTGTAGACCAGTTTTTTGACCTTCCAGAGACACAAGCTAAGTGGTTTACCAAAGGTACTGCAGGGAGAATCAACAACCCCTCCTCCAGCACAAGAAGATACTCCCTCGGGTTTTAGAAAATAGGTGCAGGATAAAGCAAATACTAAGGAAAATCCACTGGAGAATGAAACATCTTCGCAAAATGCAGAAATGCCACAGACAGAGAACCCAGGAGCAGAAACAAAAAGAGGGTCTGAAACATCTCCCAAGTCTAGTAAATCGATTCCCCCTTCATTATCAACTGTTCATAATGATACCCCCAAAACAACACGGGAAACAAAATCTACATATCTGGGTACTCCCATTACTTCCTTGAATCCTTTACAATCCACTTTTGGGATCCCCCAACTGCAAGCCATATATGCTAGTGACCTTACTCCTACCTCTAGAGATGAGATACCTCCCTCTGATTAATTTTTCAGTAAAAAGAGGAAGGTTGTGTTGAAGCAAGAGATGCATCAAAGAGAAGGTGCTATGGTAAAGAAGCACAGAGTGTTGGTAGATGGAAAGAACTTGGTGGAAAAAGATTTCATTATAGAGGTAGCAGGCTCCATGGGAGCTTTGACGACAACCAATCTATTCACTGTTGAGAGTATGAGGACAAGGCTAAAACAGAGAAATAACATGATAGTTCAGTTGCAAAATCAATTAGCAAATACCGAGAAAAATATCAGAGAATAAATAATTAAAGGTCTGGAGCAGGCCAGAGTTGTTGATAAGCAAGAAATTCGATTGCTTAAGTCAAGTCTAGACGAGATGAACAAGAAGGTGGAGACAAGTCAAATGCAGGTTATTTAGCAAGAAGAACTGGTAAGGCAATTCCAGGTTAAATTAAATTTGACAGAAGACCGGGTTATAGATTTAACATTTTTTCAGGTCCATTCACTAGAGGTGCATACAAAGATAGAAGATGAGCAACAAAAATTGATCTCTAAGCTAGAGATTATTCAGAACTATTTTCAAGAAGTAAGTAAATCCCTTGATAATATTATTTTGAAGGAAAAAGAGGCTAAAACAAAAGGGACCACTTTTCAGAAAGCAGTTGTATGTTCATGAAATGAAGATATATCGGAAACTCCAAAGCTATCTGTCACAGAGCAGATCAGAGGCGATATCATGCTCAAAGTATGGGAAACCAACATAACCGAAAACAAGAGAATATCCAAAGAAATCAAATATGATTGCGAATAAATCTTTGATTTATTAGAAAAGCGATCATTAGGTATTGGAAGAGACAATTTCACTAGGATACTAGGACAGATAAACATTGTAAGACATCAGTTGAACTTCAAAGAGAGCTTGAACGAGATTCAGATGAAAATTTCAAAACTAAAGGAAATTGATGTTACCCTAATAGATAGGTGGCTGGTGCAACCAAACTTAAAATTTCAATCAATTAAGTTTGTTGATAAAGGGTTTGTTGGCAGCCAATTCACCTTTTCTATTGTCCTATAAGCTTCCTACACCTATGTCTTCCGTAATTCAAGTTGTTTGTCACATTTTTCAAATAGATGACACTTTAATTTCTTGCGACACTTGCAAATTTATCTTCATTAAGTTTTCACGACTGTAAGCGTGAAAATTTCTCCGTTTGAAGTCACATTTTGATCACTATCTGAACTGTCATGATCTTTTTTTATCAATGTGCTTACTACGCTTACCTTTGTTTATCATTGTGTAGCTGAAAGAACTTTCGAACTGTATTCACTGGTCATTCTTATATCGATTGTGGGATTGAGTTTCATTGAGTTTGCAATACATTAATATTGGGATTTGAACTTTATATGACTTGCCCGATCATTAAATCTTTGAAAATACATAAGGCTTTGATTAAACTTTTTATATACATGTCATATAATCCTTATGATAATATTTTCATAAATTTGGCTTCTCGACTATACGAAATTCGTTTGGCACTTTGATAAACTTTTGATTATATACGTTGGCACGTGTTTGATATTGGGTTTTGATTTATATGTCGGATTTGGAAACGTTATGGTATAACACTTGCGCACATTGGTATGCACATATCCATTCGATTTCATTGGTTGTGCACATGGATTAATGGTTGAACTATGCTTTAATGGGTAGAACATCTATGTAAACTGGCGATTGTACTTTCATAATAACTCTTATGCATGGCAGAAGTAAGCTCTACCACCCTCGCACACTTTGCATTAATGCCTATCTCCTTACAGGGTTACCTCTATTTATTTTTGGGAAGATCTTTGAACCCACTCTGTTCAAACCCTTGTCCCTTAGCCCGACTCACTGTGTGTTATCTCCTGGCTCCCGAAGGGAAAATTAAACCCCCATGGTGTTCAGAGTTGGTGTTGGTTTCGTTTTTCCAGAGAAGACTGCCCTGTAATTTCCCCAAGAGTCACGTTTTTGCGTGAGCGATTCTGGGCAAACGGATTCGAATTAGCTCAAGCCGTTGAAAACCCAGAACCGTTTTTAGCCCCTTTACCCTCATTGCAGGCGGTTTCTTTAGAAAGTAAGCTAATACAGAGATCTAGCTCTCGTTTTACAGGTCAATTTTTCAGTGGCTGGAACATGCACTCTGAGTCTGTATGCATTCCTTCAGATCTGTTCTTCAGAACTCCCTCCCACCTGTCAAGCCGTCTCGTCGTCACACAGGTATGTCTATCACTTTTTTATATAATGAATTCGAATTTGGTTTTGGATAGCTCTGTTTACAACATTGATTGGCTTTGTTACATAGTATGCATTATGTACATAGTTTTGTTTTGATTAATGGAAGTTCATTTTCCCAGTTTAGCTTCGATTGGATTTTCTTTGATTTGATTGATCGTGGTATGGATTTGATTGGTTTGATTTAGCTAAAATAAATTCTCTGCTGTCAATTGAAGTCGTTTGTATCTATTCTAAACATAAGTTGTTTCTCGTATTTCAATTTTGAACACAATCAAGTTTCGATTCGAATTGGTTATAATGTATAGGATATGATTGGAAATAATGGTTAACTGTTACGGTTTTATGCCTCGTATGACTTTCGACCAACAGGGATACAATTTGGATTATGTTCAATATGTTTTTGTTAATATGCACCCAAATCGTGAATAGATACGATTCATAACAGTTATACCCAACCGGTTAATTAGCATTGGTTTATTCCATCATGTTATCAGTTCGATTCATATTGCAATGAATATGTTGTTTGACTTTGATTCGAAGAACGAATTTGACTGTATCCAGTTTCACGATTTGTTTCTATAATTAAATTCATTCATGATTTGTTTCGATTTGTTTGCCCGGTTTGCAATTATAACCTCTGTTGATTCTATCAAGATCCTGTCTGTTGACTGTGCAAGGATCAATCACGAAATTTGGTTGGGTCTATGCTGTTGCGTATGGTTTCGTTTACACATAATCATAACAGTCTATCTATCTTTACATTCGATTGAACGATTTGAATCTTTTGTTGTATCATTATAGATATAACGAGTGAATGATGGTTGTGTTGGATTATATCGTATCACATACGATATGATTTACTATCGATTTCATTTGGATTTGAAACAGTCTTGTTACTGTTTGACCCGATTTTATGGTAACTGAAAAACATAGTATTCTTACCCCTGTTTTCGATTGAATCACTTTTGATTATGTTTAATAGTGAAAGATAAAATTATTTGAATCTTTAGTGATTCGTTTTAGATGTTTATTGAAAGAAAATTGGATTTAATTATTTTAAAAAGATTTGATTTGATTTCGATTCTGGTCCTGTATGCTATTTTAGACTAGCTACAGAATCAGATGATTCTGTAGCTAAGTCTGTAGAATCAAATTTTTATTGTTTTGCTAATAAAATATCTTTCTAACTTGTTATTTTTGGTCTATTGCAGATAGATTCGAAATTGCAGTGGATTTAATGAGCAGTTAGGGGATATTTCAAATATTTGACTTGCATTTTAGTTTCATAGTTTAGTTGATTTTGGGAATATCTTCCCAGATTATGTAAACAGTTTGATATTATCCACAGGGAGGTTTTACCCTATGGAGAAACTTATAAATACTTCTTATGTTTGTAATAATGTTCATCCTCATTCGTGGGAGAACAAGGATATGGAATTTTAATACAGACTGAGGTAGAATTTGGTGTTTTGTTACAACTTTAGCTTCTCATGATATCAATATTTTGTTTCATGTTATGTATATCAATTTGTATTTGGTTAATGACTACTTTAGCTATCTTAATCTTTTGCAAATGATATAATTTCATCAATACAATCCATATCTGGTTTCTTCTAGTGTTTAAAGAACATAACAATTGTTGATTCAGTTTGCGAACGACAGATTTCTCTTATTCATAAGTTGAATTATCAAATATAAGTTTTTGCATAACAGGTTTCCCTTATTGCAGAGATTTATAAATCATATAATTGTTATGATTTTTTATGTCTTGTTTGTCCTGTAAATAACTCAAAGAGCATTACAACCTATCGTTTACGAGAAGCTTTTGGATTAACCGGTGCGAGTTTCCTTCCTCTGACCAGCTTTGAAATCATCATACACAGGACAAATTAAGAGCGTTTCCAGGTCAGTTTGTGACTTGTTTGTTTAGTATATTTGTTAGTATTTTTAGTTAGATATATATGAATTAGTATATTAGATCATTTAATTTCAATAAGTTTTATTTCTTAAAATCATAAAATCAAAAATATATCTCTGGCTGTCTTAGGACAGAAAGCAAATGATTTTTACAGGTTTTATTCAAATCTGCAAGTTGTAGATAATGTATGTTTGTGAATAAGTTGTAATTCAATTAGTAATTAGATAGTTAAATATTAGAGTTAGTGTAATAGTAATTAGTAGTTTGTATATAGAATAGTTAGAGTAGTTTATATTTAGTTTTAGTTCAATTTATTTAGCAGTTTGTTTTAATTAGATTAGTGTATTAGTTTGTTTTATTTATTGTTAGTTAGTTTAGTTTTCTTGTATTTAGTTTTAGTTAGTTTGTTTTAGTTAGTTTTAGTTAGTTTTAGTTAGTTTTATTTGTATTAGATAGATTAGTTAGTTTAGATTAGTTTTTTATTTGGTTTTCTTAGGACCTTAGAGCGGCCAACGGAGCCGTTAAACCCGTCAGGGTGGTTCATTCCAAACGGCTTGGGTTATTAGACAACCCCGGACCGGTTCCACTCTCTCAGTTGACGAACGGTCAATTTCGCCGTCAACAGGGTTTGAAGACCGGCTTCTGAAAATTCAAAGAAAGGTTTATCTATTCAAAGCGAAGGATCTTCCAGTGCCTCCCAGAAGTTTTGTGTATTTTCTGGAAAAATGTGTCAAATGTATTGGATCAAAAGAAGGAGATGCTTCAATAAAACAATGAAGTATCATTTTTAAAGCTTATATTATCTAGATGATAGAAAAAATAAAAGACAACCATGCAAATGGTTGAAGTTTCCATTTTTGTAACCATTAGCCCCTAGGAGTTAAGAAATCACCAACCGTCAAGAATTGGAAACTTTGTATAAATACAATTTCATAAGACTAAGAAGAGCCTTTTTCTGGGCGCATTGTAAGGAAGAAATTTTAATACTTTTCTGAATTAATACGAATGCAGATTGAAGATTCTAGATCTTGTCAAGCCTGAGTTATGTTCTCCTCTGTTGTTTCATTTTTTTAATATATCTTATTGATGAATGATTAGCTGCAATTTAGTACAACCCCTACTGTGGTGATTAATTATTTTAGTCATCTAATCGTTTACATTTTTTCCTGTATATCAGCTATCAGCAGGTACAAGACCTGTGAATGTCTTAGGTTTCAATATCATATGCTTCATCAAAATTTTCCTGTCTATTTTCTTCTTCTTTCACAAAGTGAGATTCCTCTTTAATTGATGCCTCACATTGTTCAACAACTCTATGTTTTTCTTTCGTTTCATGCATATTTTCTCTTTCAAATTTAACTCAGATATATGAAACTTCCTTTAATTTTTCTATACGATTAATTTTTCAGTGATGGCTTCAGGCTCCAATATGATTTTTCCTTCCTCGTCAAGTTCTGGAAATATAGTTTGAACTGGGATCTTGTCGCCTATAACCTTCTTTAAGCATGAAACATGGAAAACTGGGTGTACTCGTGAATATGCAGGCAACTCCAATTTGTATGCCATAGTACCAATCTTTTGCAACACCTTATAAGG
>SNQJ01S0080958.1:39576-56643 GCA_010110895.2 Picea sitchensis | reverse complement strand
TGTAACCCAAAGTGAACCCAAACATACTGAAAGAAGAGATTAGCAGTCTTCTCAACAGTGATTTGATTTTTACATGGCATCAAGATACACATCATTTTGAACCTATCCACTACAACATACAAATAGTCATGACCCCCTTTGGTCATTGGTAAACACTCTACAAAATCCATGGAGATACTTTCCCATGGATGGGACGAAACATGAAGTGGTGAGTATAGCCCTAGTTTTATATTCGTGGGCTTACAAGTAGAACAAATCACACACCCCTTTACATATTTAGTTACAATTTCTTTCATTTGAGGCCAATAACAAAACTTCTGCAAATGAGCCATAGTTTTTCCTACCCCAAACTACCCAGACACAAGAGAAGTGTGTGCTTCTCATATCACATGGACTCGTTAACTTGTAGGAATAGATAGCTTTCCAAGATGGTAGAGTAGTTTTCCCTGCAGACAATAGTTCTCTACCTATGCACCATGGGTTAGCTTCTCATATACTTCTTTAAAATCTTCATCGATGACATATTGTTCTACATAGCTATCATAAGATAAATAAGTATTCTTCAAAATAATAGAAGCAACAATAGGAGGTATAGAAATCATATCGACTACCTTGTTACTTGTACCCTTTTTGTACTTGATTACCAAATGAAAATGTTGTAGAAAACACATCCATCTGTAGTGTCGAGATTGTTGCAGTTTGGTCTATCCTTGAATATACTGTAAGGGTTGGTGATCTATATGTATGATTGTTTCCTTCCCTAACAAGTAGTGCTTACATTTCTTTATGCTTTAAACTAATTCATACAACTCTTTATCATATTTAGGATAGTTAAAACAAAATGGTAAAAATTTTCAGAGTGGTAACATATAGGATTACAATATTGCATCAATATTGCACCCATGGCATATCCACTAGCACATGTCTTGATCTCAAAAGGTTGTTGAATATTCAACAGTGCTAATACTGGTGCGATACTGATCTTCTCCTTCAAAGTGTCGAAATATTTTTGTTTCTTTCCTTCCCACTGAAAATTGTTCTTCACACTGGTTAAGGCATGCAAAGGAGCTGCTATAAAGGAGAAGTTTGAAATGAACCTCCACCAATTACATCAATTTTGGAAGGATCAATTTTTAACTGTCATCCTCCTACAATATGACCTAAGTACACAAGTGAAGTCTTGCCAAATTCACATTTAGACAATTTTACATACAACTTTTCCCTTTGCAAAGTATCCAATACTTCCTTTACATGCCTCACATGTTCATCCCAAGTCCCACTAAAAATAAGAATGTCGTCTAAATACATATTCACAAAGTCATCTAGGAAAGGCATGAGTACATCATTCATCACACACATGAAAGTTTTCAGAGCATTACAAATCCCAAATGACATAACTAACCACTCAAACAATCCTTGTTTGGTTTTAAAGTCAATTTTCCATGCATCTTGTTCTGTGACCCTGATTTGATGGTATCCACTGCGGAAATCCAACTTAGTGAAATAAACAACATTTTTCAACTGATCAAGTAAATAATCTATATGAGGAAGAGGGTATTGATTTTTCACCATGATTTTATTAAAGGACCGATAATCGACACACATTCACCATGTGCCATCTTTCTTTGGTACCATCATGATCGAAGAACCACAAGGAGATGAAATTGGTTTGATGACCCCTTGATCCAATAAGCCGTGTAATTGCTTCTTGATCTCTTTCATCTCCCTAACTAACATCCTGTACATGCCCACATTAGGGAGAGGAGAATCCTGCTAAATATGTATCTCATGTTGGATTTCCCTCTTAGGAGGTAATCCATCTCATTCCTAAAAAATATCATCATACTTAGAAACAATATCAATTAATTCCTTTTTATGAGAATGATCACATCTTTGGAAAGCGTCTGATGTCCCGACATATTTCTCTCTTATGACCATGAGTACACATCTCTTATTAGTGTTTATGAGTCTTTTCATTTTCCCTGCACTAACAAGTGTTGTATTTAACCTCATGTTGTGAGCTCTAAAAATATATTCCACTCCCCCCTTAGTAAGGTGGTATTTGTTCTCATAACAAAAGAAGAATGCTTTTCTATCACAAAGATAATGACTTCCCAACACTATACCACATATATCAAGTGGTACAACATCCAAATCCACTTCATTAATCAACTTTGAAGCAATAGAAAATTTGGCCCTACAATGTTTGGTGACATTAAGTTTTGATTTATCACATACCCAACCAAGAGAATAAGGCTTTGGTTTCTTTATGTCCTTCGTTAATGTTTATCTTTCTCATATTTTGATGATTCCAAAGGGGATCGAATATCTATCGAACCTTTATGCAAATAAATTATGCAAACCAAAAACCGCCTTCTGTCGATGCTGATGAGAATCGATGCCTAGAGACTGTTGTCTTTGTGTGGTTCCTTTACTTACTTAAATTCTTTCTGACACCAAACCTGAGCATGTTAGGTGTAGTGTTTAGCTGGCGATTCTTAATTCAGGTTTTAAGGTATTTTAGACATGAGTTTTCACAAGTTCAAACAAAATTGACTAGGTGATAAGAGACATGAAAACAAACAAAGATAAACCATTTCCCAAAATCAAATCGAGTCATACAATGAAGAAAAAAGTGGTACCCAAAAAGTGACAAAATTGGATAAGACTTTTTAGGGTTTGTTGAGTGCTCAACAAATGACAACTTACTGGGCGAAATTAGAATCTTTGTTCCTTCCCCGGGCTCAACTGATGCAAAAGATGGTTAAGAACTTAACTAGTTTTTTATCAGACCCTCTTGTATCCTTGCCTTTAAAATTCCTTGGTTGGTGAATCTCGGCCTCCCTGTGGGGGTTTCAACCTTTATTCCTCCTTCGTTTCATTTAACCATGAACCATGCCCTCTTTTGACAAGAGTCGAGTAAAGCATTCACTGGCACCTAGCCTTTTAGTTATCATCATTCACTTGCTACAATGTTGCTCCATTTCCAGCGAGCATCCATAGCCCCGAAAAAGTCACCCTGACATAACAGACCTTGCTCCGCTGCCAGCGAGTATCCATATCCCTAATAGAGTTATTTTCATACCCTCTCCCACTTTTCACTCATTTGATATAATTGATTTTATTTTGGCAGAATTCCCTGAGTGAGTGGGAGAGGACGACGTCTATTATTTGCACAATGAGATGGTTAAGGTGAATTTTTGATAGCTCTGTCTTGAGGCACATGTGGTCCTTTCCAACTTACCATCTTTCCCTTTAGGTTTTACCAGACCACCAGGAAGACACTTCATCACTTTTCCAAGGTTGTTTATTTGCACAGGTTAGACACATAACTCCTTCAAAACAACCACAATTCTCCTAGCGCTTCTTGTGTTGTATGTAAGCATGAGTTAGGGAAATAGTTCATTATACCGCATGAAGTAAGGTAAACCAATGCCTTGCAGAACACAAAATTCAAAGAGAAAAAAATAATATAACAAGAAAACAAAAATTAAGGACTCCGCAATCAACCTACCTAAAAACAAAATGTCATGAAAACACACACATTTTTGTTTTTTAATAGAAATATTGTTTTGGGGCTTGGAAATTCATCGAGAGGGCATCAAGTTCCCCCTTTAGATTTTGCAACGATACATTCCTACCCCAAGTTTATTGACTACCTGAAAAGGTTTTAGCTATAGATTTTGAAACTTCAAATGTTTTCCCTTTGACTCATTCGCTCTATCCCATTTCAGGACCAAGTGTCCTACTTCAAAATTGTTCTCTTTGGCCTTATGTTTGTCAAACCATCTTTTAACTATCTACTTATGAGAAATGGACTTTGATTTTTCTTTCTCCCTTTCTTCTTCCAGCATGAGGAGGGTATCAATTATTTGTTGAATAACCGATGGGGGTTGTCCTCTAGAATCTTGATCAAGATGAAGAGATGGAAGATATAGCCTATTCGGGAGAATGGATTCTTGTCCATATAAAAAAAAATGGGGAATTCCCTATAGCTTCCTTGGGTGTTACTCTATCATACCATACAACATTATGAACTGAACTGTGCTAATTCCTCTGGTTGTCTGCAACTATTTTCTTTAATATCCTCACTAGGTTCTTATTGTTTGATTATGCCACTCCGTTCCCCTGTGGATAGTAGTTTGCAACATATATGATTACGATTCCTTTGTATAGAGAAAAATATATTAATAGGGTGGAATAAAAGTAAGCGACATTATCAAAAACAAGGAAGGAAGGCATGCCAAACCTTGTGATTGGTTGTTGTTCTATGAATTGGATCACCACCTTTTCGTTTACATGAGTCAGAGGGACGTCCTCTGCCCATTTCGTGAAATAGTCTGTGGCAATCAGTATGTATCTATGTTGTTTTGAAGAACTCAATGTAATTTCTCCGATGATATCTAACCCCCATTGCTCGAATGGCCTGGAGACAACCACATGTTGGAGTGGGACAACTACTCTCTTTTCTCTCCCTGCGCTTATTTGACAAGTTTTACAGCTCCTAGCGTATGTGTGAGCATCCCTGAACATAGTAGGCCAATAATATCTGGCTCTCAGTATTTTGTGAAAGGTGGTATTCCCTACGAATTGTCCACCTGCAGGACCATCATGGAGCTCCTTCATAACCTTGTCAGCGTCTTCTTGTTAGAGACATATTAAAAGTAACCCATCATAATTAACATGGAAGAGCACCAAATTTATGAGATGATATTGTACCGATTTTAGTATGAGGGCTCTCCTTTCCTTAGGGTTTAGGTTTACTGGGAAAGTCCCATGATGCAGGAGATAAGAAAATTTGCCATACCAAGACTCCTTCCCTAGGGATACATATGAAGATTCACTATACTATAATTCCAATTCATTCTCCCACCCAAAGTATTCATTTACTTGGTCTTGGGCTTCAACTGCGAGTTTACATAATCCTTGTCCTTTAACCAGATTGGTAGGTTTTATATCTATATCAAATTCTTGGACTACTGCCATCCTATTTCCTCTTCTTTCCCCCATCTCGTGTTGAGTGAATAAGGATTAGACTACAGGATGAGGCACAATAACTTTGGTGTGATTTTTTAGGATGTAAGATCTAAAGTGTTTTACTGCCTTGTACACCACATAAGCTTGTCTGTCTATAGCAGGGTAATTTAGTTCGGCCCCTTGGAGCTTCCATTTGCAGATCTTGATTGGGTTTAGATTCGGGTTGAAATTTGTTTAGGATAGTGGTGAATCATTGATTGAAGTCTTTAACCTTCTCCTTTGAACTCATGGTGGCGGTGAACAACTCAGCCATCAAATCTCCTATAGTGGTTTCTTCTGCAAATTTGTCTAAAAAATCCTTTTGAAACTTCGTCCAGCTAGTTATGGACCCTATAGGAAAGTTAAAATACCACGTGGAGGCCGAATTATCAAAATTATAGGGGGAAATATTGCATACTACATCTTCATGTTGGACATTCACCAGTATAATAGCTAGTATGAATTTTTTGATATGGTCTTCAGGCAATCCTGATATTTCGTCAAATTTAGGGAGTAACTTTTCTGGGTGTCGCGGGAGGTTATGTACTCATCCGAGGATTGACAAAGAATCTCTGGCCAACCAAGGTTGATTATTCGGAGGTGGTTTCCCCCTTCTTCATTATTATCATTGTTATCTTCCATGTCGTCTGACTCCGAAACTAAGCGTTCTGAGTTAAACCCTTCTTCTTCATATTCAAAATCGTCGGGCTCAGAGCAGTTACCGGTTGGTGTTTCGGGGATGTTCGATCTCTGTGAGGGAAAAATCTATCAGGTATTCTACTGTGTGAAAAAAACCTAGTCAGGGGTGTTGACCACATGTCTGCTTACTTTTTTTCTACGAGGAAGTAACGGAGCTAAGGATAGTGCTCCAATTTTTTAGGCGTAAGCTCTTGTGATTCTTCTTAACTAGTTCAACTCCTCATGGGGAAGAGCGTAAGGTATTTCAGGGAATAAATTTTCTTCCTCTTGTTGGGGTGAGTTACTCTTTTCAAGAGTACTTAGTGTGTGTGGGATGTCTTGAGAATAACTAGCCATGCATGTGGGTTGTTTTGAATCTACAGGTTGTCTGGAATATTATATCAAAAATATTGTTATCCATTCATTCAGGCCCTCCTTCTAGGGCCAATTCTGTTGAGGGGTCCTAAATCCATTTAACTAAAAAAAAGGAACCAAACCCGCCACTGAGGCCCAATTATACTCTGCATCATTTGATAGTGGAATGGTTCTCCAGATCTGTCGATCTAGTCAAATAATCGATGGGCTTTACGTATATATTCTTTTGAAAATTCCTCCTTCAGTTTAAACATTCTCTTTTGTATTTTATTTTATTAGTTGGGTCTGCTAAACGATATGTGTTGGTATAAACCAACTAGGTAAAGGGGGAAATATTAATTACTAAAGAAGGTTGAGCTTGGGATAACCCTTGTGCTCCATCATGCAGACAAAGATTTTTATACATGTTACAATCCTAGTATTAATACATTAACTTGTTGGTATTCTAATTATTGACTAAGATACAATTATCGAAAGAAAACATACATGCAATAAAATGATGGCAAGAAAAATAGTTTCCTTAGATCTAACCATTAATCACACATCAACACGACGATTTTCTTTCCATCATTAGAGACAAGAGCTATACAAATATTGAATCAACTAACTTATCAATAGATTCAAAAACTCTTACTCATTACAACATCCATTCATGAGATAAAGTCAGAAGTAATTCCTGCTTGTGATCCAATCACACATGCCTTTGATGTAAAACAAAAAAATTGTCTCCGATCCTAAACAATACTTCTCAATTAAGGTAGTTCTGAAATAATTCTTTACAATTCCAAAATGAGGGTATTTTCCAAAACCATCGACCCTTTCTAAAATGTCGATCCTCTTATTTATAACAAATCATTAACTAAAAATAACTATCAAAAGTGCAAGCTAAGTAAAACAAAACATCGCCACATGGTGCTCCCATCTCTCTTTCTTATAAGATTCATCGAATGGTTTCATTCAAGTGTATGACTCTTCTCATACTCTGACCATTTGACAAAGAGTTCCTCGCATGTGTTGGAATATGGGAATCTGTGTTGGTCCATTGGGGCCGAAAGGATCTCCTTTACTTCTACTGCACGTGCCCGATACTTGACTATTTTGACCCTTAATTGTTGTAATATTGTTCAAGCCTTGATCGGGTTCTCCATGAACTGTTGTACTTGTCCTAGAGCCATGTTCGCCACCTTTGTTATCTCTGTAGTTGACGTCGAGTCTTGTTCTGCATGTTGTTTGACTATGTCATGCAAGTCGACAAAGTCCTCAGGCGAGCCGAATTATGGGAGACCGATGTCTTTCATCTCTCGATTAATATTGACCCAACTTATTTCACAATCGACCCATTTCTCTTGAATCTCCCACTGAGGTTCTTGGGCCATTTTCACACATTGTTCGACCACTTTCCTTATCCGATCTATGTTTTTGTCCCTCAACACCCGAATGTTGTGCTCTGCGGTGTCTCGACCCTTTTGAACTGCGTTGAAGTAATCAATTATTTCCACTGCTTGGTGGGCCTTCTTGTACCATATTTCCACATATTTTCAGGTCACTAGCACCATAAGAGTGCCTTCTTGGAAGTTGACTATCCCTGTAGTAAAAAGGTGTCTTTCATTTGTGAATCTGTTGTAGGAATCTTGGAATTCGCTTCTCAAAAATATCGTGGCCTGTGTGGAGTCCTGATAATATTTATTCAAATGGAGCAGATGCTCCAACTCCTTTAGCACAATGACCATCTCTTCTTCATCTTTCCTTGCTCTATCCAGGGTGGCATTTGTGATCACCATCCCTGCTCTGATAAGCTCAAACATCTTGGCATGCTATGTGCTTATAAATTTATCCTCTGTGGTGATGAGGATCAAACTGTCCAAAGTAAGCCTCCTTTTCTTGGTGGTTCTCTTCATGATGGATTTCCTCTTTCGGTCGTAGGAGATTTCTTGTATATTGGTGACCTCATCCACAGGTTCGGGGATTTGTTGTTCTCCCCAAGTAAGAGTGTTTCCAAAGCTCCCAATGGTGTATATCTATTCAAGACTGGGTTCCTGGACCTCTTCTGTATGTCACGATGGCTCGGCCTCTGGTTGTTTCTCATCGGATGGTAAGGTATTGGACAAAAGCAAGGAATTAGGGGTAGGTTCAATACTTACTTGGTAATCGGCTGTTGAGATGCCGATTTCCTGTTGTGAAATTTCTTCTCCTTGTTCGCTCGATTCTAGCTCATCCCTCGAGCTATCCATTTGGGTTCCCAGTATGTCGAGTGGATCAGTGTCCAAGGCACTTTATACCTCATGCTCGTTCTATGAACGAATTTGAATTGGAGCATCGGGACCCGTGGTAGATGCTTTCTTAGGTTCTTTCTCCTATTTAATTTGCACCAGAGTGACCAGGGACACCTTCGAACTCTCCTCATCATCGTAGATGGTAATTAAATCAAATAAGGGATTTGGTATACTTTTCCTTTCTGATGTCCTTGCTATCTCGGGCCGAGATGAAAATTCCCCTGGTGATCTGACCTGTGGTGATGGAGCTTTAGGGTTTCCTGACCTGGTGGTTTCTTCAATCTATATAGGTTATGGGCCAATTGGTTCTCCTCGGATTTCAACTGGGTCATCGATCGAGATCCTCTTCATTTCTATTAGGTCGGGGTCATTTTGCAATTGATCGATGATCCTCTGCACCCCTTTTATTAAGAATAATCCCCTTCTCTATGCCTCTGTTATCTCTGTCGCTCTGATTTCTTCCTTGGCTCTGATTGCTTATTGAGCTGACTGCTCTATTGTTTCCACCTGTTCTCCCACACTCATGGCCTTGAACCTGGTCATGTTTGGGTTGGCCATCCTCTACACCACCTCTTCCCAGTCATGGGCTCTCTCTATGAAAATTTCATCCTCAAACTTATCATTAGCATACGACCAGCAGGATGATAATTACAAAGCATGTTGGAGGACCAGGCCTTTAGGGTCGTTCTTGCATAATCAACCTATAGGGAACCTAAATTAAAGTTGGGTCAACCCTTCTAGTTTGGCTTGAGTAGTTCACCAGATAAAACCCTATATGAAAACCATAGGGTATGATAGCTCGTTTCTTGTCTTTGACCAATGTGGTGTTATAGCCCTCCAGGATGGTCCGATAACAAATTTCTCCCACAACGAGTTGGTCTGGGACATGAGAGGGTAGGATATGTGGTGCTCTGGTGGCCCCGAACACTCTGATGTAGGTTGATTGTTTGTCTAAATACCAATGGACTACCTTTTCTATTATTTTTTTGGCTACCACAGATAGTCTTCAGAATTCCTTCTTAAAAATAATAAAATAAATGCGAGCGATGAATTCATCGCAGATGAGTGCATAATACTTATTGTACTTTTTCTCCCATAGTATGTTGAAGTAGACATGGATCCGGAGCTCAGAAACA
Organism: Picea sitchensis; assembly: GCA_010110895.2. Classification (NCBI taxonomy): domain Eukaryota; kingdom Viridiplantae; phylum Streptophyta; class Pinopsida; order Pinales; family Pinaceae; genus Picea; species Picea sitchensis. The sequence goes on along the minus strand of SNQJ01S0080958.1, from coordinate 47,165 downwards.
TGCCAAATTAGATTCATGATGGTAAAGACGTTCCTTGTGAACATGACATCGAGCATGTACGAGGCCATGTAGAAAGTGGGTGCCTCCCCTTCCTTCGAAATTTGAGCATGTTGTACACATATGCTCAATTGTTTTGAGGTTATCGCTCCCCAGTTGAAGCTACTCCTGGTTATTGATATTGTGTACGCCAAAGCCATCCATGCTTCCGAAAACTTGGAGCAATCTATTTCTCCATATAGCCGACATATGAGAGCCATCAAATAGATGTATGGCTCCCTCAGGTTGATTGTTCCATACCATCCATTGGTCCGATTAGTGAAATTTTTGTACTCCTTCCACCATGAAGCCATCAACCAGCTGGTGTCATGGAATTCATAGAACTTCACCATGAATTTTGTGTTGAGCCTCTCCTTTGGGTCCCTAATCTTGTAGTATTTATGGACTTCTGTCCAGAGGAAAACTCTGATCCATCTTCCATTCTCATCAATTATCAAGCGTTTCTTCCCATATGTATGGTCGATGATCCATTTTGAAACCTCTATGTAGGGGAAAACGAGGGTTCCTCTTGCCACCATGTGTAAATACGACTTTTGAATGTTGGGAAACACCTGGTCATCGAGCCCCCTTACGTCTATGTCACTCTGTGGGATATACTCTAGGTATTCTTATTGGCTAATTCTATTGAAGAAATACCCCCACTATGGGAGTGCTACCTTGGATTTGGTGCTTGCCTCTGTATCACCAAACACCAGAGGATGGACAAAAACTTTCTTTGTTTTTGTTTTGATGACAGGCTCCACCCTAGGGGCGTACTCCAACTGCCTCGTGGTCCCCAGAGAAGAATCTTCGCCTATCTCATCTTCTTTCAGCTTTGGTTCTCTTGGTGAGTGTTTGGTGGTTGGATTTCTCGGTGGAATATTACTTGAAAATATAACATAGTTTAGAGATTGTGCAATAAAATCGGGTGCACATATATAAATTATACCCAACGAATTAACAGACTTGGATAGATACCTATGAAGCTTTTTAAACCTGATTTTGATAATCAAAAGGGTCAGTACAAACTTCAGTTTCTCGCTTCGCTCCTTCAGATGCTCTGGAATTTGACTTATGTGCAGAATGATTTTTTTCAAAACGATTCTAGAAATTTAAACATGGATGACCTTACTGTGTCGCATCAACGATTCAATTCGGGTTATGAGTGAAATTTCAAAAAATATGCCGCCAGATATTCAGAGATGTTCAAACTTAAATTCATCGTGGGTTGACAACAGAGGCGTAGATGGTAATGTGGTCTATTAGTGATTTCAAAATGATGTTGTCTAATCGGCACATGGGGTAGCAACTAATGTGGGATCCGAAATTAACTAGTTCCTTAAATGTCAAAAATCCGATCGTATCTAATTACGCAAACGTCCCATCGTTGCTCTCTTTCAGTCGATGGATCGGGGGTAAGGATTGTGCTGTGAATTTTTTTGTTGATATCCTCCTACAAAATCTGTGATTCCAATTGATCTTGCCGTACAGAGATGATGTGGAAAAGATGACTAGGAGGCATGACTAGGACCTAGGGAACTAAAATGACTTGGGATAAAACCAAACCGTACGACCCTCTTACATGGTAAAGACACATGGAATTCGAGACCAATGACTTCATTCGCTTGTGTCATTTGGAGTCAAGTATTTCGTTAAGCCATACATTTCTAAAACCCAAACCTAACTGGTTGACACCTGAAAGCATCAAGGATCGACGATCATAGATAAACCTACCCAAGTGCTCTTGTATCAGCTCCCTCGAAAAATTCCCGATGTCGAAAATGCATCGGGGGATTAGCGATCAAAGATAACTTTATCGTGGTCAAAATGATTGTTGTGATCTTTCTTGATTTTCCTGATCCCGATAAAGCACATCGGGCATTGGCTATCGACGATTTATTTATGTCCTTCATTAATGTTTGTCTTTCTCGTATTTTGTCGATGTCGAAGGGGATCGACTATCTCTCAAACCTTTATGTGAATAACTTATGCAAACCCAAAACCTCCTTCTTCCGATGTCGATGAGAATCGGTGCCCGAAAACTATTGTCTTCATGTGGTTCCTTTACTTACTTGAATTCTTTTCGACGTCGAAGTTAAGCGCATTAGGTGCAGTGTTTAGATGTCGATTCTTAATTCGGGTGTTAAGGTATTTTAGACATGAGGTTTCACAAGTTCAAACAAAACTGAATAGGTGATAAGAGTCATGAAAACAAACAAATATAAACCATTTCCCAAAATGAAATCGAGTTAGACAATGAAGAAAACAAGTGGTACCCAAAAAGTGACAAAATTTGATAAGGCTTTTTAGGGTGTGTTGAGTGCTCAACACCTCCATACATGATACTAAAAGAAAATTCTTCTTCAAAACTGGTACGTAAAGCACATCATGGGCATCCAATGAAACTCCCAACTCGATATGGAATGTGAATGTTCCCTCTCCCTTTAATTCATACTTGGAATCATCACCAAGCTCCACATGAACCTTCGATTCCCTCTCTGTCATACTGCTAAATATCTCTCATGATTTTGTCATATGACGAGATGCACCACTTTCCAAGAACCAAGCACTCCTCACTGTTGTGATAATATAAATGAAATAAACCATTGAGTAATCCTTGTCAAATTTTGTTGCAAACTCATCAAGCTATGTCTATAGTGATGTTATTGTTTGCATATTTATGTTACCCTTCTTCTTCTTCTCTAGACATTGAGATGTATAATGTCCCTTCTTATGACATGAGAAGTACTTGATTTTACTCAAGTCCTTCTTCGTCCCTGTATGTGATGATCCTCCATCATTTTTACCCTTCTTTCTAGAACCATTTCCTTTACCCTTCCTTGTCTTACTGACAAGAGCCAAGTTCTCTTCACTACCTTCAAGATTGCTACTCTTAGAATCCTTTCGATTCTCTTCTTGGATGAAATCATCCCAAACTCTCTGCCAATCTTGTATATTTTCCCGAGCACAAACTCCTGTGAAAAATGGTTCCCATGACTTGGGAAGACCATTCAGTGCCACATTAATGATATTTGTGTCCTCATTTTTCTCCCCTATGGATGCAAGCTAATCACATACCTATTTGATCCTCATGAGATAATTGGTAACATTATCTAATCTAGACATTTGAACTGATATGAGTTTATTTATTAAGACCATATTTCTATTAATGTTATTGCTTTGGAATAAACTTACCAGGGAATCAAACATCTCTTTGGTTGTCTTGTTCTCGTTTAGGTGAGGGATTAGATGATCCTTCACTAAATCTAGGAGGACTCTTTCTTCTTTGATCTCCTTCTTGTTGTGAGCATCTAAAGTTGTTGGATATGTCGGTGGAGTAACTGCTTTATCCACTAACTCCCATAGGTCATACTCCTTCAACACCAAAGTCACTCCTGCTTTCCAAGATAGGAAGTTGGATGCTACATCCAATATATGTTCAAATATCAATGGTTCTACTGCCATCCCTAAGACCTGAGAAACTTCCCTGGAAATAACCTTCTACTAGAAACATTCCCCTGTGTTGACCTATATGGATATATGCGATTGTTAACACTGCAAAGCATGTATATACATGATTCAACACATTGACAATCATGTATGTATGTGATTCAACCCACTGAAAATAACATATGTATGTGTTTGTTTCTTCTGTGAATCATGTATGCTTTCATACACCTGCAAAAAATTACCTCTACCTCAGTACGATTGTTTCCATGAAAAATTACTCCTTTAATTTCCTTTTACTGGTTATGAATATGCTATGGATCTGAGATATGGCTTTCCTGCATAACACCTTCTCTGATACTATGTTGAAATTTCTCCTACTCAACACCCGACAATTAGCTCAAAACAAATCAATTTTTCTAGTAAAATCACAACTTAGTAATCAACTAAACATGTAGCAGTAGCATAAATAAGGAAACAAAATCAAACACATAAGAACACCAAAATTTTTGGGTATAAACCCCTAGAAAAACCCCGGAGGGAAAGCCAATGTTGAGAATGATTTTATTATGCTAAAATCAGGGCTCTTGTAATAGGGATAATGGCCCACTGAGAGAAATACAACTGCAGACTAACCTGGCAAGTTCCGACTTTTTGTACGACCAGTTTTGGCATGCTTTTCAAGGAATACATAATTTTCCTTCTTGTGAATCACGTATAAACATGATTCTCCTCACTTTGAACCACATATCCATATGGGAAACATGTATGGCAAGTTTCGTATGATCCAACACTTTGTTGTGGATTCCTGAGATTGAAACCCACCTGCGTAAGCTTATGTTCTCTCTTCTCCTTGATTTGATCTCTAGATGGAAGTCCTTCGCCTTCCATATCCAATATCTCCTTGAATCTATCAAGTGTCTTTCTACTTCACCCTAGCCTCTCTTTTATAATCATGAGTTTTAATCTATTTCTAATCTCAAAAGTGATCTATGGTAGAGATTACTTCTCACACTCAATTGATATTTAGATTGCATGTTGCATGGTAAGTAATTTTAGCATGTTTCTTAAATAACTCAATTAACTAATTACATAATTAATTAATAAATATAATTTACTTTAATAATTCCTTTAATTAAAGTAAATTCAAGAGTAGAAGGATTTGGTCAATTTCCACAAATCTAGACACATAGACCTGTGCGAAAATACCTATCCAATTTTACAACTAACATCAACACAAATATTTACACAAATTCAATGGTGCGCCATTTTTGTTAAATTCTTCTATTGTTATGGCATCACGGGTGTACTCATCTTTCATGTAATTATTCATTACTTTCCCAACAATCAAATAACAGGCCATGCAAACCTTCTCATCATTGATCGATACAATGTGCACTTCACGACCTCCTCGTCAAGTGCCATATTTTTCATATAGGATAATTTCACCCTTTTTTTACCATGCTTCTCAGAGCCTTGGAAGTCATTTGTGACATCCTAACCTTCCATGTTCAAATCGTTGAGCTTATGAATGTCCTCTACATGGATGGGGTAGGTATGGTCTAACCATAAGGTGTTGTTTTGCATTCGACTGATGAGGCATTTCGTGTAGTGAGAGACTTCCCTAGTAGTGCCAAAGACTGGTAGGTCACGAAGACTCATCAAGGTAAAATATCATAGTGGTATGTAGTCAAGTTTCCACTGCTACTGAAACTATCCATTCGACAATGTGATACAATCCATAAATGCATGGATATCCATTTGTGAAAATAGGGAGACTTTTATAAAATCAAGGTTGATCAACCGATATTGCTGAACTTTTCCATGGAGATCACCTTGAACAACAACCCATGGATCAATAAATTCCTTTGGAATAACAATTTTAGGAAGATCTCCATAGATATAAGTGCGGACCATCGTAGCAGACTAGCATTGGTATAAAAATGGGCTCAGAGAGTTATCAAGGGGCTCCATGAATGAATATGAAAACAACCTAACTAAAATAAAATAACACTTAACAGTCAGGAAAAGGTTAGTTTATAGGCATATACGGGAGGTGACGTGACAAACATGTATTAAGAGATACAATGTGGAGGTAACTCAACATTAATGTCAAACATGTCCATCGAACATGGAAAAATACACGAGCGATTCAGATAATTAAGAGCATAAGTGGAGACAATATACTAGGATATCGGGGTGAATGAGAAACTAATGGCCACACTAGCGCTCATCTAGAAAATTATCGACAATTGGTAGGACATAAATGATTTTGAGTGGTGATTATGGGACAACAAGTAAAAATGTATCAACGATATTTAACTAATCCAGTGACAGTGACAGGCACATGTTTCGATCTTGGAGGATACATAATACGAAAGGATTTGATTTAGACCTCCCCGACCACAAAGGTGATATCCAGGTTGGAAAAATTGATAGGGACAACTAGATGTGAGGACAAGTGAAAGTTAGATGCATCACCAATTTACTGATGGAAATGGAAAACACCAACTAATGAAAATCCTACCTACTATATGCACGCCCACGTATAAGAGCACTGCAAAGTAGCACTTATCAAGGAGAGTTATAGGGCTTCAGGCATATTGCATTCACCCATACAAGATGAACAATACCATCTAGTTGCATGAACTTAGCAATGCTAGATTCACATATTTCCATAACAACAAAAGGTTCCAACCAATGAATGTGTAATTTCCCCAGATGTTTTTGATATTGGCTGTCGTATAACAAGACTTGGTCACCTTGTGTGAAGAACTTGTGCTTGATATGTTAGTCATGCCAAGCCTTCTGCTGATATTTTTCCACTGTCTAATGAAAATCCTCTAAGAATATCACTTCTTCAAGCTGCGTTAGTTCCACAATTCATGATGCGATGAATTCATCATCTGACAACATAGCAGCTTGCATAATGAATAGACTCAGAGTTAGAAACTCATATGGAATGACTGCTTATCTTCCATATACAAATTGAAATGGGGTAAACCTATGTAATTTCTTTGTATTGGTTTGGTAATCCCATAAAACATCTGGAACTCTCTCATCCCAATCATCACAATTTGTGCAACATACTTTAGTTAATCCCCTATCTAAGATCTTTTTGAAGGCTTCGAATATTCCATTATCTTGTGGATGGTATGGACTTCTCTTATGGTGTTGAATCAAAAAGTATCTTATGAGGGTGGAGATAGGCTCACTAACAAAGTGGGCACCTTGATCATTGGTCAAGATCCGAGGACAACCAGACTTGGTAATTATGTTCTCAAAAATAAACCGTGTTGTTGTGTCTATAGAGAAATCTCGAACAACCTGTGCTTCTTCCCAACGAGTCAAGTAATCATTGGCAGTAATAATGTATCTTTCCTTTGAATTCCTTGTAGGGGGGTTTATCAGACCAATGGAATAAACAACCCACTTTTCAAAGGCTTGTAGTTCTCATACATGATGTAAAGGTAAATCATCTCTACATGATGGCTTACCAATTCATTGATAGACATCAAATGACGTAGCATAATATTTTTCAACTTTGAACACTATTGGCCACCATAATCCTGCTTGTAATATTTTTCGGAAAGTTTCCTTTCCACCTACGTGTCCTCCCGCAATTCCATTTTGACAATCCAAAAAAATAATAGGTCTTTCACGGTATATTACACATTGTATAAGGATGATATCCAATCCTAATTTGTACAAGTGTCCCATAATGAGTTGATATTTTGCTGCTTGGACCACTAGGTGTCTGCTATAGTGGGAAAACCCCACTATGGACTACACTAGGGTTCTAAAGTGTAGGAAGAGCTAATTGTATAAAGTCTCCTACTTTTAACAACTATCCCAACAACACCCCACATTCATGTATAAAGTACAAAGTATAGGGATTCGGTAGTCTTACCTTAAACTCCGTGTCCAGTGTCAATCCCTTTGTGCCCAATCATTTCTCGACTGCAAATATCCTCCCAAGGCTGACCTGCATTCACCAAAAGACAAACAAGAAACTACGAACATGCATTCTATATATGTATTAGTAGGTTATATGTCATAATAAAAGGTAAATCAAATATCAAGATTGAACACATAATGTGGCGGGA
>SNQJ01S0080958.1:25963-39566 GCA_010110895.2 Picea sitchensis | reverse complement strand
GGTTAGCATAGCAGGCCAACGTGGATCATGACAGATTGGGTCGTTCAATAATCTTGACAAGTCTAGCAAATGAAAAGTTGCCAGAAATGATAGCATAGGTTGTTGAGTATGTACAGGAGGATAGGATCTTGGGATTTGGTTGGCACCAGGTTTCCAGGAAAAGTTAGGCTGCTAGCCTGGGTTCTGGTAAAAACCATGGCCTAGGCCGACATTTGGATGCTGCGCTTGTTGAGACTTCATCGGTTGACTCCCGTAGTAGGATGTTGAGGGCTGAGAAGGGATTCCTCCTGACGTTGTGGTCCAAAGGTTCTGGAAAGGGTTGCCCCTTGCAGATCCTACGGGCATAGGTACTGAGCCTTGCCTGAGGTTCCATTGTCCATGGAAAGGGTTGCCCCCGGTCGACATCCCTGACGAGGGAACTAATCCCTGCCATGGGTTCCAAGGTCCTTGAGAAGTGTGTGCTTCCTGTGCAGGAATAGTTCCCTGCGCAAGATGTTGTGATCCAAAACCAGGGTTGCCCCCAGTCAAGATGGAAGCTGATGAGAATGCGTTGTTACCAAACGTTCCGAACAAAGAGAATGAAAAAGAACCTACCAATGTGGTACTAGAAGAAGGTACTTGACTACCTACTCCGGACAGGTTGTAGTTCATGGTCGGCCAGACGGGTTGCCGAGGAGCACCGTCGAGTGAGGGAGACGATGAAGGTATATGAACCCCACCGTTAGGGAAAGAATTATAAGGGGCTGAGGTTCCCCCCATGGACCCTTGCAGAGGAGAATTTGAGAACCCTTCCCCCAGACCCAAATTCTATAGGGTGGAGTAGGAAAGGACCGAGTTCATGTCAAAGTTGGGCATCCCGTATGAAAACGTAGGGCTCTTCGCACTCTACGTAAACGGTGCAATGATCACCGCCATGAAAGAAATTGGACTGTTTCTCGAGGTAGAGGCGGTCGAGACCATAGTGGCCCAGACCTGCGAAGGTGAGTTAGGAGGTGGAATGCCCCTAGTTGTGGCAGCCATAGAGGGAGTATGAGCACTCCCTGATGAAGTAGAAACATTTTCTTCCATCGCCTCTTGCAGGATTATCTAACGCTCGTGATGCGTTACCCTTGGAGGGGAAATCTATATCAGAAGTGGCACTAACAAGTCAGTGACTGGAGAGTTATACGGACTAAGAGCTTCCACTCCAAGGTAAAAAATAGGTGGTCCATCTGGAAACGAATCTTCTCCTCTCAGAGATGGCTTGGGTACATCTTCTTGTGGCCCGATCACTTCAAATGACCCTTCCTAGTCAAGTCTTCACCTTCCTGGTGGCAGTGGTGGCTCCAAGTTAACTGGTGGCAGGCCCAAAATCCTTTGCGACCGATGAAGATATTTATCTTCCACTGTATGAGAAGATCAATGAAACACTAAGGCTTTCTAATGTTGAAGACCAAAACACGCACTAGAAAAAGTTCCTATAAGATGCAGCAAGAAAACCATTATTACTAGTTGGAAGAACAGTTACAACAACCAACACTAGAGAAACTTACCAGTGCAAGTGAAAATCAAACACGGAAGCACCCTCCAGGTATACTTTGCAAAGCATGGCCTGATGCCTTCCCTAGGTACCGTGGTATACCCCCGTAGTTACCTGTGTAAGTCCCTAAAATCAAAGGCAACTAAGTTTCCAAGTCATGAACAACTACTAGGTAGGTACAGTCGACAGTCGGATGGACCGCAATGAGCAGGGTATCAATCCAGAAACCTATCGAGGGTATCGAAAGAAAGTGCTCTGGAAGGTGACTGAGGACCTCAAATGGATTCAAAACCCACAAAGCTCCATGGAAAATGTGATCAACGAAATCCCAAGATAAGTCCTCTATATGCATTCCTCTCCTACGACTGGTCTGGCTTTGGAGGGGTTATCTCCGCTACCTCTTCGGAAACGACATCATGTTTAGCCCCCTCTATTAGAGGGGGGTCCCAGATAGTTTCCATGTTACTGGAATTTTTCACTCCCTAGCACAGACTCCTATGTTTGTTTTATAGCCTTGAAGAGTTTCCTCTCCAACCTAAATCAAGGCTCTAACCTAATCTAGTTAATGGACCCTACAAACACAAAGTATGATTAATTTTAATTCAGTGTTAATTTTAAGTGGTTTATCTTAATTCAAAGGAACGAAAATGAAACTGATGGTGTTTTTTAAGAGACAAAAGAGAAGAACAAATGTTGGAAACCAAATTACTTCTTTTTCAACAAACAAAGATTCGCAAATTGAACACTCTTTAACCAACTTTTCTAACTAACTTTTCTCTCTAAGATATTTCAAAAGAAAAACTCAAAACTGAATTTCGCTCGACTGCGAGCTACTTAAAATCCTAAGTATTCAGTAAAGAATTTAAGAAAGCACACTTCTTCTTGAAAAAACAACTAACCTAACTACTTAACCAAACAAGAAACTAGAAACCTTTTTTTTTTAATGCTCCAAAATAAGAAACTTGAAAATGAATTCTTTTCTTTTATTCTAAAGCAAGTAAAAAGGGAAAAGTGAAGACAAGATGAGACCAAAAACCAACTTCTGGTCTACTGCGGCTTGCAGAGAGCTACTGACAATACTAAACAAATTAATTATAAAAAACTCACAAAACTTGTCTCAAACCTAATCATGAAAACATAATAAATCTTGATAAAGAAAAAGCTAATTGTTGTCATACCTAGGCTAGAGACTACAAGAAATAGATACCAGGGCTAAATTAAGAAAACCCCTGAGAAATATGGATTCATTCAGGGAAGAGGATGACTGCATTTTCTTTTAAAATTTTTTTACTGACACAGGCACATAACTGATACTTTAGCATCCTGCGTATGTACGTGGGTTGTCCAAAGATAGGGGGCATATGTACGCGTGTAGATCTACTGCAGGCCGCGTACACCTCTGTGACTTCTCTAAAAAAGAAAAATTAATAGTCAAGCAAACCAAGCAGGGAGTACTGGTTTGGAAGACCATAATCCCTTAAAGACACATAAACTTATAGAAACTCAAGAAACAGTAAATAAACCAATTAAAGACACCCAAAAACAAAAATCCCCTAAAACCCATAAAGGCTCCCCAGTACAGTCTCCAATTCTGCTATAGTGGGAAAACCCCCATACAAACTACACTAGGGTTCTAAAGTGCATGCAAATCTAACCATCTAAAGTCTCCTAATTTTAACAACTATCCCAAAAACACCCCACATTCATGTATAAAGTACAAAGTATAGGGATTCGGTAGTCTTACCTTAAACTCTGCGTCCGGTGTCGATCCCTTTGTGCCCAGTTGTTTATCGACTACAAATATCCTCCAAAGGTTGACCTGCATTCACCAAAAGACAAACAAGAAACTATGAACATGAATTCTATATATGGATTAGTAGGTTAGATGTCATAATAAAATATAAATCAAATATCAAGATTGAACACATCATGTGGCGGGACAGAAAAAGTACTTCTTTATATTAATCTCACAAAGTCACTTACAAAATGAGATTAGCGACTGATCCTTGAACATGGTCCTGGACTCCTCTTCACCAGGCTCCAACTGCTTCCACGTATCCTTCTTCTCTCACACTTCTCTCTAGAGAATGGGCATAGGCTTATGGATGAAGAAAAAGGGCAAGAATAGGGAATTCTGGCTCAAAACTCACAATGTGGCTGCAAATTCTTGGGGCAAGGGGGGACTATGAAATGTGAAGAGTTTCATTGCTTTCATGCTTCTCCTTGGAATGAGACCCCAACACCTTCTTTTATATGCCAAAAATATAGTATTCGGTTGGGTGACGGGCTATGGGTGGTCAATTGGTTAGGAAACTACCCAAAAGTCTATATTCCCTTGCAAATTTTTATTTTTTGCAACTTTTGTGGGTATACGCAGGTGGTAATGGTGCAACTAGTGTATGTACGTGCACAGTAGTGATGCAGTTGGCGTATATAAGCGGGCAGTAGTAATGGTGCAACTAGTGTACGTATGCGGGCAGTAGTGGTGTAGGGCGCGTGCATCTTCAAAAATTTAGTTTTTAAGAAGAGATATTTAGTTTTGGCTTGGCAAAAATAGTAAGTAAGGTGGCCTGCTACTAGGTGTGCATGTCTAGTGCAAATTAAGGTTATAACAATGTCACTTGTGAGTTGCGAAATAACCTTTAGGGCAGGTACCCATGCTAAAAAACAATGCAATGTCAGACAAGTAATCATGAATAACTTCTACTTTAAAAATATTTGCATATGGGAGTTGATCATCTACAACCTCACCACTCTCTCATGACTCTAGTCTAGACAAATGCTCTAAACCCACATTTAGTTTTTCAGGCTTAACAATGACCTCAAAAGAGAATTCCCGAAACAACAATAACCATTTTAAAATTCTTCCTTCTAACATAGGCTTATTAACAAGATATTTTAATGTAGAGTGATTAGTAAAGAATTTAAAGTGACTTCCTAGAAAATGATGTCTAAAATTTTGCAAAGCATAAATCATTTCCAAACCTTCCCTTTTAGTTGTAGTGTAGTTGTGCTCAACTTGAGAAAAATTCCGACTAGAAAAAGAGTCAGGATGATCCAGGTTGCATAAGGATAGCCCCGAAAGTAGTTCCACAAGCATCAATGTGCACATGGAATTCTACTTGCCAATTTGGATAGACGAGGATAGTATCAATACTTAACTTCTCTTTGAGGGTATCAAAGTCTTGATCACGTTTTGGCATCCAACTAAAAGCCTCATATTTCTTTAACAACTTTTCCAATAGGGTGGTTATGCTTACGTAGCTTCTGATAAAATTACGACAGTATCCCGTGTAACCTAACATTGACCACAATTGTTTGGCAATTGTTGAAGGAAGAATATTTAGTAACACAACAACTTTTGCAGGATCCACTAGCACTCCTTCCCTACAGACTATATGTCCAAGCAAATTTCCAAATGGTATGCAAAAAATGTACTGTTTCAAGTTTATATAAATTTATAGCTGTCTATAGTGATCAAACATCGATTTTAATAGGTTGTATACAGTCTAATAATCCATATAGACTTCAAGAAACCTGTGAATGAATTCATGGAATTTTTCAATCACTATCCGAGAGAAAACCGTTAGGGCATTCTTGAGCCCATAAAGCATAATATTATAGGAAAATGATCCCCACTTGGTAGTGAAGGTAGTTTTTTTCTTGTCATCTTTGGAAGTTCTAGCCTGATGATAGCCAAAAAACCCATCTGTAAAAGAATAGGCTTCATTCCTCACTACTTGGTCCAAGACTTGATCACTAAAGGGAGTAGGAAAAGGGTCATGTACACAAGTTGAGTTTAAACTCATGTAAGCCACACAGACTTGGATATCGTTAGTGCCCTTCTTACTTTGTATTACAATAGGGATGATCCACTCAACCTCGTCTACCAAAACAATGATCCCAACTGCTAACATTCTATCAATCTCCCTCTTTATCATATCTTTGACTCTGGGATTAAGGCGATAGGGTCTATGTTTGACCGATTTTGAGTCAGGTTTTAACTCTATTTTCATCTCCCCTAAATCTCCCTTAATCCCTTTTAATTATGATAATCTTTTAGGGAATAGATCCTCATATTCTCTCAACGGAGCTTGTATCTCGATCGTGGTCTGTTCATCCCAATAGTCTCTTATGGATTCCATATTTGGATGCTCCTCACTCCTTATGTTTATTTTCCAAAACTTTAGGGGTTTGTTATACAAACTAATAACATAATCCAAAATAATGGCTTTAACAACTCTAATACCTTCAGATTCTTCAAATGTCAAATGCCTAAGGTCCTCTAGGTCTTTGGAATCTTTTGGGTATGTATCAACATTACTACAGGCCATGGGTATTCGTATAGAGGATGGATAAATACTATGATGAAGTAGGTATTCATGTTCATGGAATACTATAGGTGAATGTAAGGGCTTAACTTCATCAGTAAATAACATCTTTTTAATTTGTTGCAATACTAGGGTGATTTCAGGAGACTTACCCAAAAATGAGAAATCATGGTAGAACAAGCTTTGAAGTACTTCCCAACATATGGTTTGTCTTCTAGTATCTTCATGCACATACCAAGCATTTGGAATTTTCCCCAAATAATGAATAAAATAATGCAACCAAAATTTAGAAGGAAGTTGCACAACTTACCATACCTTAAAACAATGTGCAACCTGCTCCTTTGGATAAGAAAACTCATCATATGATTTTAGAGTTAGCATTTGATGCTTTATCTTTTGATCCTTACTCGACTTGTCGACCTGTGAAGGAAGGATAGAGAAGTACTAAATGGAAAGTTTGGCCTCATCCCAAGAAGTCAAAGATACCTTATGAGTGTCCCACCACCTAGATGGAGATGATCTTAATGAAATATCAAGTACTGGAATTATTTTCTCTTCCATAACCTTATCCTCCAGATCAATGAGAAAAATACATAAATATGAAGTCCCTTCATAAATAAGGTGTTCTCTAATATATGTCCTAATCCACCTGGTGGCTCTGATAGTTTCACAACACCTTGAAACATTTTCATACCTACCCTGTTGCCAATTATCAAAAGCTATCTTTGAAGCTTCACTTGCGGAATGAATGCTCTGCCAACTTACTAATCCATCTGCGGTAGGGTTAATTTAGTCTTCTCATTTTCATGTAGTCAAAGTGTAGAGCTGATATAGAATATCCTATTCCATATTTTCCTCAGTTGGATCAATATATAAAGGACCTTGGTATGGGTCTATAGGTTGGGTTACTTTCATACCATCTGCTTCAAAGGTCATAATTTATTTCTTGATGTCTATAACAATGTAATTCTCATATTCCTAGTCAATACCCAATAGAGATGGGTATGGATCATTCTCCCTCATTATTTATACAACCTAAAAGTATACCATTTTTTAATTCTAGCTAAGTCCACTTCATCATTTTCTAGCCTCCCAATAGGATAGATACAACACTAATTGGACATCCATAAATGAATAGGTGAATATACGAGCTTGGGCTTACCCATTTCTTCCAAAGTCTTCTTTGGTAGTATGTTGACTTCCGAGCCCAAATCTAACATAAAATCACTAATATCAAAGTCATCAATGTGGGCCTTTAGTCTAAATTCCCTCCCAAATATCCGCTTCCTCTTCTATATCCTACTTGTATTTCTCTCCAGAAGGTTAGCAACAATTAGCTCCTCTGGGATCCATTTAGTCTCGAAAGTCCCCTTGAGTGTATTCCACAACTTCTTAGTGAGTTGTTCATCATTCAAAATGTCATAAAATATTTGGAACCATGAATCAATAGTATTTTTTTATTTCTCTAGAGGGTCCTTCTGTGCAAACAAATTTTCCGCAACCCTTGGTTGAAGATTAGAGCTTGGTTCTGGGACTGTCGACATTGTAAGTTTAGACATCCATTAGAACATTTATATTGCATTATGGAAGAACTCATTCTACCTTATGGGATCATACTTAGTGTTATCACTGAAATTTCATCTGCAAATAGTTATAGGAATCCAACATCTTCAAACAACTATTAGTTCACCCATGGACCAAAATTACCAAAAAATCA
The DNA here is from genome assembly GCA_010110895.2 of Picea sitchensis. Taxonomy (NCBI): domain Eukaryota; kingdom Viridiplantae; phylum Streptophyta; class Pinopsida; order Pinales; family Pinaceae; genus Picea; species Picea sitchensis. The sequence continues at coordinate 31,999 of SNQJ01S0080958.1, read as the reverse complement.
TTTCCAAAAGGTCCAAAACTATCCAACCAGTTATAAAATCAGGATGAGCTATGACTATACAGGGCACGCGTGCACATGTGCCATCAAGAAACGGAGGAAAAGTGCACATGCGTATGATGCACGACTGTGGACGCTAAAAACCACACACACTTGAGAACGACACATTTATGATGTTGGTCGTCCTCCCACCCACTTCTGGTTCAACTTCCAAGTCGATTTGACATCCAAATCTCGGTTGGATCCGGCTGGGTGGCTGGTCAAAGACCTAAAGGTGCCCTAAATAGTTCCTTTTCACACTAAACGTTGGTTGCACAATACCTCAAAGTGGTGCTATAAAACAAGGCCATGGGTGCACTACATCTTCAAGGAATTCATTTGCAAGGTTATGTTGTTGTTATTCTCTTGGGGAAACCTCTTTTCTCATCAAGAGCATACTAGCACCATTCCATTTGGGCAATCCACATCACCTCTGGAGTGGGTTAACTTGGGATTCTTTCACCATTTCTTTCAAGTTTTCAAGTTGTAAGAAGAGCTCAATCTTGGGGGTCCAAGAGCCCTCCCTTGGAGGAAGAAGGGACCCAAAGTCCCATTTCTCTTTGGTGTTCTCTTTTCACTAATACAATCCTTTCCATTGTGTTGAAGCTAGGTTTGAAAATTTTCACCTTTAAAACTAAATTTTTTCTCTTTCGGGATTCATTTTTTTGTAAGGTATAATGTTCACTATCAGTCCAAAAGACCGGTACCGAAGTCCCAAAAAGTTTTCATTTCTTCGTTATAATTAAAGACAGAAAGATCAAGTGTTATTAAAGTCTAGATGCATGTTCTATAAAGTACTTCAAATCGCGATGAATTAAAACCCCAAAGGAGTTCATTAATCATTTTTTTTTAACCTTTTGGGATTCGGGGTTTGCTCAAAACATTATCTTTTCAATACATTTCGAATCGCGAAATCCCGATTCCTGATTTCCCGAAAGAAGTGAAAGTCAGTCTTAATCCTAATTAATTAATTTAGTCTCACTGCGATTTCAGGATTCGGGGTTTAGTGGTGACATACCTTGTGTAGCCGCGATCCCCGAAACCCCAAAATGTGAAGTCTTGACTCAATACGGAAGTTAAGGCTTAAATCTAATCTCATCGCGATTTCAGGATTCAGTGTTTAGTGGTGACATACCTCATGTAACCGCGATCCCCGAAACCCCGAAACATGAAGTCCCGACTCAATACCGAATTTTAAAGAGAACTAACTTCATTTTAAAAATACATTTAATGGTAATTAAACTTCTTAAGTACTTTCTTTTCGGCCTTCGTCAAAAGAAGTTTTTTGAATGTTGATTTTAAAATTGTCGAAATACGACCACATTAATAATGGATAGATCGTGATTTCTGCGACACAAATGCGTATCTAAGAGATATTCTTCGCATTAAAGGTATTAAATTCTTGACAGTTGCGTCAGTACTTTCACCATAAAATGAGTTAAAAGAAAACTAGAGGTATGTGTTTTGAAACTTATTCTCGCTTTTTCTATTAGAAATAGGATAATACATCCGAGATTTCACACCTCTCTTCTGTGACAAGTTTTATGTCCAATACAGAGTCATGGCACCAAAGAAGGGACCCAAGAAGAGTGAAGATACAACTGATATTTCCAGCCCAAAGGGAGATGTCATATCAGACACCGCACCATATGTTATCGACACAATTAAATCATGGAGATAGATTTATGAAAATATGGATTGCAAGATGAAAAATTCCCCTAGCGATTCTGAGAATCACCTTCGGGACATAGCAGAATCAGAGCTTCACAAAATTGCAACACAACCACGACTCATGGCGTACAACGACATGGTCAGTTGGGCTTTGGAAAAGGTTGATATTCCGATGAGAATAATTTTAAATGATCAAGGAGCCATTATCAGCTCATTCAGACCTGAACATATCCAGGTTATGTACAAACTCTCACCCAATCCTAATTTCATTTACAATGCCAAATTTATAGCTGAATTCCAGAGAAAGGAATGCATTGAGGCAGACCAAACTTACCCTGATTTAATCAAAGGTTGGTGGAGATGTCCATCAAAATGTAGGGCCGATACCCACAGGATTTATGCCACAGCCTCTTTGAATGAGTACATGGTTTATGTAGCCATGATGCTGTGCAGACTCTTTGGCAAAAGGAATCCCTGTCATTTCCCCGCAGAATGGGTGCCCTTTTTAGAAGAAGAATAAGAAGGGTATAGTTTCAACTGGGACAAGCTTTTATCTGATAATATAGCCAAAGATATTTTGGATTACAGAGCAGCAAGAGCCCAAGGTCAACCAGTGGCCTTCTACATGTCAACATACCTCATGGACGCAATTTCTTTTATGACTCCATTTCCCCTGATGAATTGAAGTGGGAACATAATCTGCCCTGAACCCATTCACGAATATCACTCTAAGTTGTGGGAACAAAATGAAAAAAAATTGTTTTACGAAATTTTCCATTTTGTGGTGATACCCATGCATAAAATGTTTTTCGAATGTGACCCTCCTCGCATTTCTGAAGTAGTTTCAAATAACCTCAAGCAAATAGCAGACTGGTTCATTGAAGAAATCTTCTCCTACATCAGGGTTTATGGGTGCTCAATCCCCCCTCACTCGCTTCCAAAATTCCTCCCAGAAAGACTAGTGTGTAGGGAAGTGGCACACCAAATAGTAAAAGGCTAGAGCTAAAGGCAGCTCAAAATAAGTTCTGGCCAATCTTCCCTGTGCACATCGGGAAATTTTCATTACTAAATTTGGGACATTCTAGAGTGGAAGAAAAAGCACTCGAAGAAATTAAACTGGTAAATATTGAGTACAAAAGGCATGAACCTTATCAATTGGTAAATAAACACTTGATACACTACAATATGAAAGCCTATGAGCATGAGGAGTCCCCTTGGGACGACGTGTTCAAAGGGACCAAATCTTATCAAGAAGTGTTGGAAAGAGTACAGATATTGTCGTCTGACCTGCAAGATAACTTTCAGACCTTTCAGAAGCATCGTCAGAGTGGTCTACCCCAATTACTTCAGGGGGAAGAAATTACCCTCCCCTAAGAGCAATAAAGCATTCCACCAGGTTTCGAGCAGGAAGCACAAAAGAAGGGAAATCCCAAAAAGTCCCTACAGGAAGCGGAAAGGCCTCCACTAAGAAAAAAGACCGAAGCAGAGAAAATATCAGGGAGACGTCCCAAGTCCAGTAAGCCTATTCCCACTTCATCACCAAAGGTTGATGTCAACATGCCTAAGGCAACAATAGGAGGGAAAGGATCTACAGAGTTAGGGAGTCCCATAGCCTCTGTAACTCCCTTACAGTCCACTTTTGGACTGCCACAGACGAGAGCTCTTTTTGTTGATGACCTTACCTCCATTCCCATAGATGAGATTCCTCCTTCCGATTATTTTTTCAGTAGAAAAAGGAAGGCAGTCCTGAAACAGGAGATGCATAAGAGGGAAGGGAACATGGTTAAAAAAAATAAAATTCCTGATAGATGGACAAAATTTGGAGGAAGAAGATTTCACTACAGAGGTAATAGGTTCCATGGGAGCCATGGAAACAACAAACTTTTTTACCCTGGGAAAAATCATAACAAGGATAAAGAAGAGTGATAAAATCATAGCACAATTACAAGAGCAATTAAAGAATGATGAGGAGAGAATTAGATAAGAAATGAGTAAAAGCTTGGAGAAGACAAGGGTTGCCAAAAGGTTAGAGGTTCAATCGCTCAAAACAAGTTTGGACGAAATGAGACAGGAAATACAAAAAAATTAGCTACAGATTACTCAGCAAAAGGAGCACACAGAACAGTTGTAGGCTAGATTAATATCAATGGAAGATCATATTATAGACTTAAAATCTTTCTAGGCCCAGTCACTGGAAGTGCATTCAAAAATAGAAATTGAACAACAAAAATTGATTTCCAAGATAGAAATTATTTAGAATTACTTTGAAGAAGTAAATAATGTCTTTGATAATATTATCCTGAGGGAAAAAGAAGTCAAAGCAGTGAGGATTAATCTCCAAAAGGCAATTATATATTCGACAGGTGAAGAGGTACCCAAAACTACGAAAGTATCATCCATAGAGAAAATCAGAGGTGACATCATGCTCAAGCTATGGGAGACCAATATAAATGAAAGAAAAAGAATAGCCAAAGAAATCAGAGATGACTGTGAAGAATTTTTTGATATTCTAGACAAAGGGTCATTAAATATTGGAAAAGGCCAGTGTACAAGACTTTTGGGACAAATCAATATTGTAGGCCATCAATTAAATTTTAGGGAAAATTTGAGTGAAATCCAAATGGAAATTTCACAACTAAGAAAAATCGATGTCACCCTAATGGACAGGTTGTTAGTTGAGCCTAACTTGAAGCTACAGTCAATAAATTTTACAGATAAAGGAGTTGATGACCGTCTTTCTAAGATTTTGAGAAAGGTTTATCTGTTCGAGGCAAGAGATTTTCCAGAACACCCCATAAATTTTACACAGTTCTTGGAGAAATGCATTAAATGTATCGAATCAAAAGGAGAGTCATTGACAAAGTAAAAAGTATTATTTGGAAGAGCTCGAGCTCTACTTCCAAGAAAATGGAAAAATGGAGAAGATCATGAAAACGGTTTTGGATCTATTTTTTAACAAATAATTAGTCTCTAAGAGTTAGGAAATCACCAACCGTCCTAAGATTGGTGGTTTTGTATAAATGTAGTTTTTCAAGACTAAGAAATGGCTTTTTTCTGGAGCAAATTATAAAGAGATAACTTCGTTTTTCCTGAATTAATATAATATAGATTGAAGATTCCAGATCTGGTCAAGCCTGAGTTATGTGTTTCTCTGTCATTCTATTTTTATTTCATACTTTCGTTTGAAGTGTTTCATATGGTAATTTCTATTATAGTAATTGAAACAGTCATATTATCTATTCTGTATCGGCTTTCAACAGATATAAGACCTATAAACGTTTTAGGACTCTGAAATTGTAAGCTTCTGCAAAGTTATCATCCCTTTTCTTGTATTAACTTAAAATGCGATTCTTCTTAAATTGATGCCTCATTTTTGTTATACAACTACATGTTTCCTTTTTCTTCATTCCGTCCACTGTCTCCTTTAAATTTGACTCAGATTGACGCAGCCGCACTCGCAGGCACGTACGCTCACAGGATCTTCCCTTCCTCTCGGCCCAAAGAACTCTAAGGTTCCTCTATTTCCCTATCGGGAAATCTTCACCCACAGAAATCCCCATGCGATCCCCTCCCTGCACTCGGAGGATCAAAACTCACGACTTCGCGAATCCAAAGGTCAGTGGTTGGGTGTTGGTTCTACGAATCCCTGAACGTCGATACAAGTCAATGCTGACCTCTTCCCATTTCCTATCGGGAATTTCTCTATTGAGATCTTGGCACTCGTGGTGTCGAGCAACTATGTTCTCCGGCTCCCGAGTCCCGATATGCCGAAACTCCGATGAGCTCGCGGCTTTGACTTTTCAACGGACTCGTCACCTCGTCGGGATTTCGGATTTCGCGGGATCGCGAATCCTGATGTCCAATGTTTGGGACTTCTCACTACGAAACCCCGATGGCTCGTGCCACCTGTACTCCACTAACTCCGTTGTGGCCCACGCTATCCTTTAACTGTCAAGAAATCACAGATCGCGATTTCGCAAGTCCTATTTCCAAATTTGCGGGCTTCAACCTATGGAACCCCGATACACGATATACGTGTAGATCCAACGGCCCTTGTGGCTCGGATCGACAAATATGCCCTTCCTGAGCTTTAAATTTTTTGAGAATACTCTGTTGTATCTCCCTTGCACCTATGCAATATCTAATGGCACTCGGATTGTCGTGAATTGTCCTCAGAGAATACCAACCGCCCGTTTCTTCTCAGATGACTTCTAAAAATTGAATCAAGTATTCCTTCCGTGAAAACTTGTTCGTCTGCTTGAACACTTCACACACCAACTCACTGCATTGTCCTTCGACGAACTCAACTACCGATCCTTCCTGAGCTTT
>SNQJ01S0080958.1:4002-20514 GCA_010110895.2 Picea sitchensis | reverse complement strand
ATCCCCTTCTTTCACTCGGAGGATCGAAACTCGCGACTTCACGAATGCAAAGGTCAGTGGTTGGGCATTGGTTCTACGAATCCCCGAACGCCGATACAAGTCAATGCTGACCTCTTCCCGTTTCCTATCGGGACTTTCTCTATCGGGATCTCGGCACTCACGGTGTCGAGCAACTCGGTTCTCCGGCTCCTGAGTCCCGATATGCCGAAACTCTGATGAGCTCACGGCTTTGACTTTTCAACGGACCCGTCACCTCGTCGAGATTTCGGATTTTGTAGGATCGTGAATCCTAATGTCCAATGTTCGGGACTTCTTGCTACAAAACCCCGATGGCTTGTGCCACCTGTACTCCACTGACTCCGTTGTGGCCCACGCTATCCTTTAATTGTTGGGAAATCGCGGATTGCGATTTCGCAAGTCCTATTTCCAAATTTGCAGGCTTCAACCTAGGAAACCCCGATACACGATATATGTGTAGATCCAACGGCCCTTGTGGTTTGGATCGACAACTTTGCCCCTCTTGAGCTTTAAATATTTTGAGAATACTCTGTTGTATCTCCCTTGCACCTCTGCAAGATCTAATGGCACTCGGATTGTCGCGAATTCTCCTCAGAGAATACCGACCGCCCGTTTCTTCTCAGATGACTTTTGAAAATTGAATCAAGTCTTCCTTCCATGAAAACTTGTTCTTCTGCTTGAACACTTCATGCACCAACTCACTGCACTGTCCTTCGACAAACTCAACTACCTATCCTTCCTAAGATTTACCCAAGGTTTTAAGTTCTCAGAAGGACCTCCTTGCTCGCACTCCTTGCGACAACTCTTCAACCAGGCCTAAGTGTTGAAGTCTTCGACTCTGCGCACACCTGCAACATCAGTCCTTCAATACTTCTCTGAAGTTCGCAACCCTGAGACTTCTACCCGGCCTGCGCACTCCTTTCACGGCTCTTGTTCCCAACTACACCTTTGGGATGAATGAGAACAAAAGTTATCTCTATCTGAACCCTCTGTCAACACACTCCTTTCGGACACTTCGACTGCACTCCTTGCAGGAATTCTCTGGTTCAAATAGAGAAACAATTGAAAATCATTCCTTCTTCCTCTCAGACTTCAATTCACACATGAAATCATACACACAGCATATAAAAGAGAATGTATAACAGGAAGCAAACATTCATGAGCATATCCACATCAATACATAGAGAACAGACACAAAACCATGAATTTGAATCAAAGCTTTCTTCTATTAATTCAAATATCTATACATGGGTGTTCTTACATAGCTCTCTGCTTACTCTTTCTCAAATGCTTCTAACTCCAATTATTTTACAATGCACAATGAGGGTGTCTATATCCTGTTTCCCTCTTGCGCTCTCAAACAGTCTAATCTAGAATTAAATTCTATCTACTTTACATTAACTATCTTAAATGTCGTCTACCTAATAAGGACGAGAGAAAATCCGCTCAAGGTCCATTTACAATATACAAGTGCGCCTTTTCTTAATGGCTCATTTAAGAACGCGCAACAACTTCAGGGTGTTTTCAAAATTTGCGTTGGCTTGTCCAGCTGTATAATTGCTTCCGCGCTGGCTCGCTTGATGTGGGAGATGATCCTACATCACAAATACTAGAAAAGGCCTTTATTTCTGTTATACTATTAATTCATAATTTGGAAGTTCTATTTTTATAATTTTGAACCAGAAATTTGCGACCCTCGAAAATATTCTTGATTTACAAAAAAAAACCCTCAGCTTTCATGATTGTTCCAGTTACCAAACAACCCAATATAGAACCCGGTCTATCAGATCAAATGAACATTTCATTAAACCTATTCAATACCATCCTATAGACAACAAATACACGGGTAGAACTTGAAAGATCATGGGCTATAATTGAAAGGGATATTAGCATTCAAGAACAATGGGAAGCTAGACATAGACAGTTAAGGAACCAACCGTGATCTCAGTTTCCTTTAAACTTTTTTCTTTTTACCCTTTAATTATCTCTACCCTTTTTGGATGCCTTGACTGTATTATTTAGAGCCTTAAAGTATAAACTCAGGAACAACATCTTTTTGGCGTCGTTGTTGGGGAACAAAGAAACGAATCTTTTCCCTGGGAAAAATGACATTGACACTTTCTTTCTTTGATAGTGAACAAAGATCGAAAAACCTTATAAGGCTACTTTTATCTTTCACTTTGAGACTCCACGTTTTTTAAACTAGATTCTAGCTGAAAGAACACCAGAAAGAACCTGGATGACAAGCAGACTTCGCCAGTTTCTGATCTAGAAAAAATTTTAAAATCAAGAAGATCTCTCAGACAAACCATTTCACCAAGACATGTCATCTGTCGACCAAATTCTTCATGGTTGAAAGTCATAGGAACACTTGAGATATCCCTCTCCCTCCCCCTGTCGATCGATACATGCTCTTTTCCCGAAGTCCACACTCCTACTACCAAACGCTTCGACGAATGTCCTGTGTATCCTGATTTAACCCCCGTCAAATCTATGATATATTCGTCTTACAAGCCTGGAGAAACAAGTTCTCTTCTTCTTGGGCCTTCTTTTTCCAGTTTCCTGTTCTTTGACAATTAGTTCCCCACAACCTTCCTATCATATTCAAGTACAACCCCAGTTTCAATCTCAAATCTATTAATGGATGCACACGGAGGTGTGGGGCCTGGAGGCAGTGTTGTAGGTGGTGCTATAAGCGGCCAAGTACCGCTCCCTAGAATTTTTGCTAAGGTGGTTGCCAGATATTCCCCTCTTGTCCTCTCGGTTCCCCTACATGACCTTCCAGAGAATTACATGAAAAATATCCCAAAATTTATAGGGGAAGGCGATTTAACTTCACAAGAGCACATCAATTTCTTTGAACAATTCGCCGATATCCTAGGACTCGAACATGAAGATGTCTACTCCAGTCTCTTAGTACAAACTTTCGAAGGGTAGGTCAGAACCTGGTTCTGAGGCTTAGGATTAGGATATTTAAGGTCATACGATGAACTCGAAAGTGATTTCATCAAGCAATGGGGGGAAAGAAAAAATCACCTCTATTATCTGATGGAGTTTGGGGATCTTAGAAAGAAAAATTTGAAATCAGTTCTCGAATTCACCCAAAATTTTAATAAATTGTACAATAAAATTCCCATCGAGGTCAAACCTTCTCAGCCTACAGTGAAAGTAACTTTCATTGGAGCTTTCGACCCCGATTTTTCCTTACTATTGAGAGAGAGGAGATCAGTAGACCTCACCAAGATGCAAGACGATTCCCTAGAAATCAAATCAAACATGATGGCTTCAGGAAAGCTAAAATCCAAAACAGAGGTTGGGAACAAAGAAAACAAAAGATACAGAGAACAAGGATGATCTTCAGGGTTGGGAAGATCTTCGAGAGACAAAATGGATGACATGGCTAGGATAATTAAAGAACTGTCTAATAAGATTTTGAAAATGGAATTAGAGAAGACTAAAAACAACCATTTTCCCAAAAAGGATTTCAGAAGGAATCCCAATCCTCAAATCCCACAAAGACAGATTAAAAATGAGGATCAGAAAATCCCAGCTCCCTTCAAGAGTGAAAACTTCATTGGAGAGGAAGATTTAGAAGATCTTGAGGAATTAAAGGAAGAGATAAACAATCTGGGTGATGATGAGCCACAACCATATTTATCAAGACAATATTATGAAAAATTCTTAAATAAAGAAAATAGATTGGAAAATGACCTAAACAATAGTACTTCTAAAGATTTGATCTACCAGGGTATTGGTGATGGTATAATGGCAGAGCTTCAACAGAAGTAAAATCTAAGGCCTAGAAACAAGAGTGTTACGATCACCCAAAATAAAAATATCTTGTCGAGGAGAGAGATAGATGAGATAGTTTCAAAAGATGTTGAAAAACAGATTGTAAAAACTAACCAAACATACCCACAGCCTACCAAGACTAAGGTAGTTGAAACACTCGCAGTCAAAACATCGAAAGAAAAATCTCCTGCAACCGAAACAAAACCTTCACCACAAAAGAAAGCTGATAAGAAGGGAGTCGAAGCCCAAAATGTTGAGAGTGACAAAATTGTGGGAAATTTCAATCTGGAAAACGAAATCAATAAAATCAAGATCCCCATACCTCTTGTCGAGCTGGAAAAAAATCCAACATACAGAAAACAAATTGCCAAATTGATTAGGTTTTCTGAAGATGAAATCCAAGACGGCGTCATTAACTTAGAAGACGACAAGTCGAACATAGTTTTTGGCCCCCATTTCGAAGGCGCCAAAGACAATGTTTCTCCCTTCTATATCACGTTAACCTTGTTCGACCAACTACTCCATAACTGTATGCTTGATTCTGGAGCAGCCCACAATGTAATGCCTAAAGCTATTATGGATAAATTGTGTCTCAAAATTACTAGGCCTTATGGATATTTATATTCTTTCGATTCTAGAAAAATTAAATGTATAGGCATGATTAAAGACATGGTGGTAAGTCTGGCTCAAATACCAGTGAAAAGCATTCTCATGGACGTAGTGGTCACTGATATCCCTCTGAAATATGGTATGTTGTTATCTAGAGCCTGGGGTGCCAATATTGGGGGATCCCTCCAGCTTGACATGACATATGCTACGATCCTAGTTTTTGGAGGAAAATTCACATGCCTGTACACAGAGACCAGGTTAGCGTTCATGGTAAGTGATCTGCGCAACCCAAATAATCACCCTGTATATATTGCTAATCAGGATCTAGGTAATTGTATTTTATCCATTGAAGATGATATTGTTTTAGGTGTAGAGGAAAGTTGTACAGAAGAAAAAACAGAAAAAGAAAAAAATAATTAAAATGTATATAGCACTAGTGTGTGGAAGATGTTTTTTGATGACGCTTCATCTTACCTTGGAGCCAGAGCAGGGGAACTCCTTGTGGCCCCTGATAATAAATTTGTAATCCCTTTTTCCTATAGACTTCAGTGGAATGTGGACCACACTAATAACATATGCGAGTATGAAGCCTTAGTATTAGGGTTGGAAGCCGCTAGGAGAATGAAAATAAAAAACCTCAAAATCTTTGGTGATGTTGAGCTAATCGTAAAATAGGTAAACTGACAGTACCAGGCCAAACATCCTAGGCTAAGGTCTTAAGAAATTGCGTCTGGGATCTGATCGAAAATTTATTCTCCTCTGTCAAAGTCCACTACATTCCAAGAACTGAAAACCAACAGGCCAATTCATTAGCCAAAGCAGCCTCAACCTTCACGCCTCCCACTGCTTTCAAACTAAAGTATCATATACAAATGAGACACCAACCTTCCATACCAAATAACATACAACACTGGCAAGCTTTTGAGGATGATGAAGAACTGCATAAATTTTTGGAATCAATAGAAGAGTTTACTGAAACTCATGTCGACCAAGAAAACCAAAATGATCATGTTTGGATCATGCAGGAAGGGGAAGACCCTCATAAATTTCACGATAAAATCGCCAATCATCGTATGCTTGTTCTAAAAACTAATCAGATCCCCAAGGGCCTAATTCACTTGGAAAGGTTATTCAATCAAGCCAATATGCATTTAATATCTACCTTACAACCGCAACCTGAAGAGGTTTAGGACTGTGACATAGGTACCAAAGAAAACCCTCGGTTGGTGAAACTATCCAAATACCTTCCCCCAGAAACCAAAAGTAAATACGCTGAGTTTCTTAGAAAGTATAAAGACATTTTCGCTTGGTCTTACGACGAATTGAGAACTTATGATACTTCTATAATTGAACGTAAAATTCCTCTAAAACCTGGTGTCAAGCCTTTTAAACAGAAACTCAGACAGATAAACCCTATTCTGCTACCAGTAATTGAAAAGGAAGTCAAAAAACTCTTGGATGCTAAAATTATCGTCCCACTAATATATCCCGAGTGGGTGGCTAATTTAGTCCCAGTAAGAAATAAAAATGGTGAAATGAGACTGTGTGTTGATTTTAGAAACCTGAACCGATCATCACTCAAAGAAAATTATCCATTGCCTAAGATGGACCACGTTTTAGAGAGAGTAGTTGGAGCTAACAGAATGTCAATGATTGATGGTCTTTTAGGTTACAATCAGATCGCAGTACACCATGATGATAAGGAGAAAACGACTTTCACTACCCCTTAGGGTACCTTCATGTACGATAAAATGCCTTTCGGCTTGATGAATGCAGGGGAAACCTTCCATCGAGCCATGGACATCGCCTTCATGGGTGAGAAAGATAAATTCGTTGTTATCTATCTCGATGATCTGACTGTTTTTTCAAAATCTGATATGGAACATCTAGTGCACCTAAAGCAAACTTTCAAGAAATGTCGTAAGTTCGGTTTGTCCCTCAATCCCAAAAAATCTCATTTCTCTATGCAAGAAGGTAAGCTATTAGGCCATGTGGTGTCAAAATATGGAATCCAAATTGATCCTAAAAGAATTGAGGCTATAGATACTATAAATATCCCTAGAAATGTAAAAGAAATCCAATCCTTCCTAGGGAAAAATAAATTTCTTGAGAAGATTTATCCCTAACTTCGCTAAAATTGTGAAGCTGATCATAGATATGTTGGAAAAGGACAGTGAGATGAAGTGGACAAGTGAAGCCAAAGCATATTTTCAACAAATCAAAAAACTTATCAGCGAAGCGCCAGTCTTAGCAAGTCCTGATTACACAAAATAATTTTTGATTTTTTCCTTCGCTTCCGAACACACTATCATGGTTGTATTGTTACAGAAAAACGAAGAAGGTTTTGAACAAACCATTTCTTTTTTCAGTAAAAGTATGAGAGACGTTGAGTTGAAATATAATATACTAGAAAAACAAGCTTACACAATGGTAAAGGCTCTCAAAGCTTTCAGAACGTATGTATTACATTCGAAGATCATAACCTATGTTCCTACAAGCTCAGTCAAAGACATATTGGTTCAGCCAGATAGTGATGGGAGAAGAGGCAGATGGTTAGCTAAGATTCAGGAGTTCGATCTTGAATTCAAACCAACAAAACTCATTAAAGGACAAGGTCTGGCTAAATTGTTGGTCGAATCCAACTTGCAGGCACTTGGAATAAATCAGCTACAAGAAGATGAGAGTTCTCTAGAAATAAATGAACTCGATTTCACTACTCCTACGGTTGAGATAGAAGACATGTTTTCTTCTTTAGTTTGGTATCATGGTATTGTTTCCTTTCTATTGACCCTTCAATGTCCCAGTGAATTAACCCCATCTAAATCCAGGACACTGAAGCTGCATGCTATAAAATATTGTATTATAAACGAAAAAATATTTTGGAAGGACCCCCTGGGTTTTTTGCTGAGTTGCTTGGTCGAGACTGAAACAGAAAAGGTTATAGATGAGTTCCATGAGGGAGTGTGTGGAGGACACCACACTTGGTGAGCCACAGCTTATAAATCTTAATAGATGGATATTATTGGCCCAAAATTTTCACAGATGTAAATACTAAAGTCTGAGCTTGTGTCCCTTGTCAGTTGTTTACAGGTAAACAAAAAGTGCCATCTTGGCCTCTAATTCCAGTTAAAACCGAAGCCCCTTTTCAACAGTGGGGCCTTGATTTTATCGGAGAGATTCACCCACATTCTAGTGCTCAGCACAGGTGGATTCTAACCACAACATACTATTTTACTAAGTGGGTGGAAGCTATTCCCACGAGAAACACGACTGACACAGTTGTAATCAACTTTCTGGAAGAAAACATTTTATCCAGATTCGGCTGTCCCCAAAAAATAGTCACTGACAATGCACAAGCGTTCAAATTGATATCGATGGCTATTGTAAGCTTTTGTCAAAATTCAACATCATATTAGGACACTCCACAACTTATTATCCACAGGGCAACGATTTAACTGAATCATCTAACAAAAGTCTGAAAACTGTAATTAAAAAAATATTGACTGACAACAAGAAGACGTGGAATATTCATTTGAAGTACGCTCTATGGGCTAACAAGATAAGTACCAAAAGGCCAATCGGAATGTCCCCTTTTCAGATAGTATATGGCACTGATGTTATCTTACCAATCAATCTTGCTCTACTAGTAATGAAAATATGGCAAGATTCGAATGAAGAACCTAACGACATTACCATAAGAGAAAACCAGTTGGTCGAAGTTCAGTAAAATAGGATTGAAGTAAACGAAAAGTTGCATAGATATCAGGATGGGATGAAGACTTTGTTTGATCAGAAGGCTAAGGATAGAGATTTCCTCCCTAGAGATCTGGTACTAAAATGGGAATCCAGAAGAGAAGACGCTAGCAAACATGGAAAATTCGACTTGATTTGGTCTGGTCCTTATAGAGTCTTAGCCTCAAAAGGAGAAAATTATTTTTCATTAGAAAATCTAAATGGAGATATTCTAAGCGCCCCTGTAAATGGGCGATATCTTAACCATTACACGTAGTAATATGTTTTTGAACTTTCATTGTATATACCGGTTTGTTTTCACATTTTCTTTATAGTAACATTGCTTTCGTTTAAAAAATAATAAATAAATAAAATAAAATAAAATAAAAAATAATATATATATATATATATATATATATATAAATAAAAAAATAAAAAATAAAAATTATTTAAGATTTTTCAGAGGATGCAAATACAAATTAGTTCAAATCTAGCAGTTCTCAAAGTTAGTATGAGTGTGTCTGATAGTTATCAGTTGTTCGTAGGAAAAGCATCAGGACTCAAGAGGCCAATTATACTACAGGGGTATTCTGCATGGATAACCCTGATAAATATTTGCCCAAAGGGTAATGATGAAACAATCTTCTTGCTGTAAGTATGATGAACGTTTAAGGTATGAACTCTGACCTGAGAACATAAATTAAAAATATCCTAAGAGGTACAAGTGAACGAGTTGCTGATTTTTAATATATAAATAAATAAATAAAAACTTAGAAAAAAAAAATTATATAAATAAATGATTAATACTCATTAGCACTCCCAAGTTTCTAGGTTCTCTCACCTTTCCACTTCGATCACTATCAAGCTTACTCTTCACCTAATCTTGTTTTTCTCCCTTTAAGTCTCATCTTAATTTCGGAAATGTTCAAACTAACTTTCGAAGCGAAGATAGGCAAAATCCCTTGTTTTTCCTAAGCCTTGGCTGAATTGGAAGTATGTCTGGGCTAATATTAACCTTTTTAGTCCTTCTACCAGAAGTAAATAGATTTTTTTTGCTCAAGTGAAGTCCCAAATATTAAAAAAAAAGGGGTTAATAAATTTTCCCTGAGATTCTCCATAAAGTTAGAGTGTCTGAGAGCCAAAAGTAGATCAATCCAGAGATTTTTAATAAGTTGACAAACCTTTGCAAAAAAAATTAAAAAAATCCCTGAGTATGTTGCATACTTATTGATTGCCCCCACTTCATAACAAATATGTATAGAAAGAGATGGTGAAAGGAAATTCGTTATCGATTTCCCCCGTCTAACATAAAGAGGTGGTGAAAGTAAATTCGTTATCGATTGCCCCCATATGATATAAAGAGATGATGAAAGGAAATTCATTATATGATTGCCCTCATCTCAGCATTTAAATGCTAAAATTAATGAAGTGGTGAAAGGAAATTCAATGTGGAAAATCCGATAACTTCACCGGGGTACTGAACAAGCCCGCTGGCAGTGAAGCAATGTCTCCATAGCGGGCAAGGCTGTTATACACAAATTGCAAGATGCTCTGGTATTTTTCTTCTCTCAGCCAAATTACACTCTAAGATTATGGAATTCCATATTATACTCTAAGAGTCTCTCGATGCGAATACGATCAAATAAAAACTGGTAGAACCACTAATCTTGTTTTGACTATCTTGCACAAGTCTGAGGTTGGTTTTAGAAAGGGAAATCCAAGTGATCCTATTTCGAGATTGTCGAACATTTTGGTTTGGAAAATTTTCCAAAGTTAAGGTTGGGATCTTTATCCCCTTAGTAGTTTCACAGCTATGTCTCACAGACCGAAATAACTGACCCCATTTACCCAATAAAAGGCACTAAGTCCGATAACTTCACCGGGGTACTGAACAAGCCCACTGGCAGTGAAGCAATGTCTCCATAGTGGGAAAGGCTGTTATACACAAATTGCAAGATGCTCTGGTATTTTTCTTCTCTCAGCCAGATTACACTCTAATATTATGGAATTCCATATTATACTCTAAGAGTCTCTCGATGCGAATACGATCAAATAAAAACGGGTAGAACCACTAATCTTGTTTTGACTATCTTGCACAAGTCTGAGGTTGGTTTTAGAAAGGGAAATCCAAGTGATCCTATTTCGAGATTGTCGAACGTTTTGGTTTGGAAAATTTTCCAAAGTTAAGGTTGGGATCTTTATCCCCTTAGTAGTTTCGCAGCTATGTCTCACAGACCGAAATAACTGACCCCATTTACCCAATAAAAGGCACTAAGTCCGCTCGTTCTCCTCGTCCCGCAAGGAAATGAGGTCCCCAATTGGAGCCTATGTTGAAGCTAGGTTTGAAAATTTTCACCTTTAAAACTAAATTTTTTCTCTTTCGGGATTCGTTTTTTCATAAGGTATAATCCTCACTATCAGTCCAAAAGACCGGTACTGAAGTCCTGGAAATTTTTCATTTCTTTGTTATAATTAAAGAAAAAAATCTCAAGTGTTATTAAAGTCTAGATGCACGTTCTGTAAAGTACTTCAAATTGCGATAAATTAAAACCCCAAAAGAGTTAATTAATCATTTTTTTAACCTTTCGGGATTCGGGGTTTGCTCAGAACATTATCTTTTCAATACATTTCGAATCGCGAAATCCCGATTCCCGATTTCCCGAAAGAAGTGAAAGTCAGCCTTAATCCTAATTAATTAATTTAGTCTCACCGCGATTTCGAGATTCAGGGTTTAGTGGTGACATACCTCGTGTAGCTGCGATCCCCAAAACCTCGAAATGTGAAGTCCCGACTCAATACAAAAGTTAAGGATTAAATCTAATCTCATCGCGATTTCGGGATTCGGGGTTTAGTGGTGACATACCTCATGTAACCGCGATCCCTGAAACCTCGAAATGCGAAGTCCCGACTCAATACCTAATTTTAAAGAGAACTAACTTCATTTTAAAAATACATTTAATGGTAATTAAACTTATTAAGTACTTTCTTTTCAACCTTCGTCAAAATAATTTTTTTGAGTGTTGATTTTAGAATTTATGAAATATGGCCACATTAATAACGGATAGATCATGATTTCTGCGACACAAATGCGTATCTCAAAGATATTCTCCGCATTAAAGGTATTAAATTCTTGACAGTTGCGTCAGTACTTTCACCATAAAATGAGTTAAAAGAAAACTAGAGGTATGTGTTTTGAAACTTATTCTCTCTTTTTCTATTAGAAATAGGATAATACAACCGAGCTTTCA
The DNA here is from genome assembly GCA_010110895.2 of Picea sitchensis. Taxonomy (NCBI): domain Eukaryota; kingdom Viridiplantae; phylum Streptophyta; class Pinopsida; order Pinales; family Pinaceae; genus Picea; species Picea sitchensis. The sequence continues at coordinate 9,115 of SNQJ01S0080958.1, read as the reverse complement.
CACCTCTCTTTTGTGACAGGTTTTCTTTCCAATATAGAGTCATGGCACCAAACAAGGGACCCAAGAAGAGTGAAGATACAACTGAGATTTCTAGCCCAGAGGGAGATGTCATATCAGACACCACACCACATGCTATTGACTCAATTAAATCATGGAGACAGATTTATGAAAATATGGACTGCGAGATGAAAAATTCCCCTAGAGATTTTGAGAATCACCTTCGGGACATAGCAGAATCAGAGCTTCACAAAATTGCAACACGCCCACGGCTCATGGCGTACAACGACATGGTCAGTTGGGCTTTGGACAAGTTTGATAGTCTGACGAGAAGCATTTTAGATGATCAAGGAGCCATTATAGGCTCATTCAGACCTGAACATATCCAAGTTATGTACAAACTCTCACCCAATCCTAATTTCATTTACAATGCCAAATTTATAGCTAAATTCCAGAGAAAGGAATGCACTGAGGCAGACCAAAATTACCCTGATTTAATCAAAGGTTGGTGGAGATGTCCATCAAAATTTAGGGCCGATACCCACAGGATTTATGCCACAACCTCTTTGAATGAGTACATGGTTTATGTAGCCATGATGTTGTGCAGACTCTTCGACAAAAAGAATCCCTATCATTTCCCTGCAGAATGGGTGCCCTTTTTAGAAGAAGCATCGGAAGGGTATAGTTTCAACTAGGACAAGATTTTATCTGATAATATAGCCAAAGAAATTTCAGATTACAAAGCTACAAGAGCCCGAGGTCAACCAGTGGCCTTCTACATGTTAGCATACGTCATGGATGCAATTTGTTTTATGACTGCATTTCCCCTGATGAATTGGAGTTGGAACATAACCTGCCCTGAACCCATTCACGAATATCACTCTGAGCTGTGGGAACAAAATGCAAAAAAATCATTTTACGAAATTTTCCATTTTGTGGTGATACCCATGCATAAAATGTTTTTCGGTTGTGACCCTCCTCGCATTTCTGAAGCAATTTCAAATAACCTCAAGCAAATAGAAGACTAGTTCATTAAATAAATATTCTCCTACATCAGGGTTTATGGGTGCTCAATCCCCCCTCATGCGCTTCCAAAATTCCTCCCGGATAGACTAGTGTTTAGGGAAGTGGCACACCAAATAGTAAAAGGTGGAATTGGAATAGAGCTAAAGGCAACTCAAAAGAAGTTCTGGCCAATCTTCCCTGTGCACATCGGGAAATTTTCATTACTAAATTTGGGACATTCTAAAGTGGAAGCAGAAGCACTCGAAGAAATTAAACTGGTAAATATTGAGTACAAAAGGCATGACCCTTATCAATTGGTAAATAAAAACTTGATACACTGCAATATGAAAGCCTATGAGCATGAGGAGTCCCCTTGGGACGATGTGTTCAAAGGGACCAAATATTATCAAGAAGTGTTGGAAAGAGTACAGACACTGTCGTCCGACCTGCAAGTCAGATTTCAGACCTTTTAGAAGCATCGACGCAGTGGTCTTCCCCAAGTACTTCAAGGGGAAGAAATTATGATCCCCCAAGAGCAAGAAAGTGTTCCACCAGGTTTCGAGCAGGAATCACAAAAGAAGGGAAATCCCAAAAAGGCCCTACAGGATGCGGAAAGGCCTCCACCAAGAAAAAAGACCAAAGCAGAGAAAAGATCAGGGAGACCTCCCAAGTCTGGTAAGCCTATTTCCACTTCATCACCAAAGGTTGATGTCAACATGCCTAAGGCAGCAGCAGGAGGGAAAGGATATACAAAGTTAGGGAGTCCCATAGCCTCCTTAACTCCCTTACAGTCCACTTTTGGACTTCCACAGATGGGAGCTCTTTTTGTTGATGACCTTACCTCCATTCCCATAGATGAGATTCCTCCTTCCGATTATTTTTTCAGTAGAAAAAGGAAGGCGGTCCTAAAATAGGAGATGCATAAGAGGGAGGGGAACATGGTTAAAAAAAAAAAAGTCCTGATAGACAGACACAATTTGAAGGAAGAAGATTTCACTACAGAGGTAGCAGGTTACATGGGAGCCATGGCAACAACAAATTTTTTTACCATGGGAAAATCATAACAAGGATAAAGAAGAGTGATAAAATCATAGCACAATTATGACAACAATTAAAGAATGTTGAGGATAGAATTAGAGAAGAAATGAGTAAAATCTTGGAGCATACAAGGGCTACCGAAAGGTTAGAGGTTCAATCGCTCAAAACGAGTTTGGATGAAATGAGCCAGGAAATATAAACAAATCAGCTACAGATTACTCAGCAAAAGGAGCACGCAGAACAGTTGCAGGCTAGATTAATATCAATGGAAGATCAGATTATAGACTTAAAATCTTTCCAGGCCCAATCACTGGAAGTGCATTCAAAAATAGAAATTGAACAACAGAAATTGATTTCCAAGATAGAAATTATTCAGAATTACTTTCAAGAAGTAAATAATGCCTTTGATAATATTATCCTTAGGGAAAAATAAGTCAAAGCAGCGAGGATTACTCTCCAAAAGGCAATTATATATTCGACAGGTGAAGAGGTACCCAAAACTACGAAAGTATCAGCCACAGAGAAAATCAGAGGCGACATCATGCTCAAGCTATGGGAGACCAACATAATTGAAAGCAAAAGAATAGCCAAAGAAATCAGAGATGATTGTGAAGAATTTTTTGATCTTCTAAACAAAGGGTCATTAAATATTGGAAAAGGCCAGTGTACAAGACTTTTGGGACAGATCAATATTGTAGGCCACCAATTAAATTTTAGGGAAAATTTGAGTGAAATCCAAATAGAAATTTCACAACTAAGAAAAATCGATGTCACCTTAATGGACAGGTTGTTAGTTGAGCCTAACTTGAAGCTACAATCAATAAATTTTACAGATAAAGGAGTTGATGACTGTCTTTCTAAGATTCAAAGAAAGGTTTATCTGCTCAAGGCAAGAGATTTTCCAGAACCCCCAGAAATTTTACACAGTTCCTGGAGAAATGAATTAAATGTATCGAATCAAAAGAAGGAGATTCATCGGAAAAGTAAAAAGTATTATTTGGAAGAGATCTACTTCCAAGAAAATGGAAAAATGGAGAAGATCATGAAAATGGTTTTGGATCTATTTTTTAACAAATAGTTAGTCTCTAAGAGTTAGGAAATCACCAACCGTCCTAAGATTGGTGGTTTTGTATAAATGTAATTTTTCAAGACTAAGAAATGGATTTTTTCTGGAGCAAATTGTAAAGAGATAACTTTGTTTTGCTTGAATTAATATAATATAGATTGAAGATTCTAGATCTGGTCAAGCCTGAGTTATGTGTTTCTCTGTCATTCTATTTTTCTTTCATACTTTCGTTTGAAGTGTTTCATATGGTAATTTCTATTATAGTAATTGAAACAGTCAGATTATCTAATCGTTTGTAGTTTTTCCTCTGTATCCGCTTTCAACAGATATAAGACCTATAAACATTTTAGGACTCTGAAATTGTATGCTTCTGCAAAGTTATCATCCCTTTTCTTGTATTAACTTAAAATGAGATTCTTCTTAAATTGATGCCTCATTTTTGTTATACAACTACATGTTTCCTTTTTCTTCATTCCGTCCACTGTCTCCTTTAAATTTGACTCAGATACTAGAAAAGGCCTTTATTTCTGTTATACTATTAATTCATAATTTGGAAGTTCTATTTTTATAATTTTGAACCAGAAATTTGTGACCCTCGAAAATATTCTTGATTTACAAAAAGGAAACCCTCATCTTTCATGATTGTTCCAGTTACCAGACAACCCAATATAGAACCCGGTCTATCAAATCAAACGAGCATTTCATTAAACCTATTCAATACCATCCTACAGATAGCAAATACATGGGTAGAACTTGAAAGATCATGGGATGCAATTGAAAGGGATATTAGCATTCAAGAACAATGGGAAGCTAGATAGAGATAGTTAAGGAACCAACCATGATCTCAGTTTCCTTTAAACTTTTTTCTTTTTACCCTTTAATTATCTCTACCCTTTTTGGATGCCTTGATGGTATACTTTAGAGCCTTAAAGTATAAACTCAGGAACAACACATTGGTGACATGAGTCTTGTTTGTTTCTTGTTCTTATGTCCTTATGCACAATAGTTTAATTGTTTTTTCCCTTCCTAGTTTAATTCTTAGCTTAGTCTTTTATGTTTATTCTTGTAACCCTTTCCTTTACTGTTGTCTTTCTTAGCTAACCCAACTAAGATTGTAAGCACCTCTGTTTTGCTCATTTAGGTGACAAAAGAGGTGCAACAGATTGGCGACTCCACTGGGGAAAGGTATCAATTTCCTACCCCATTTGGGTTATTTTAGCTCTTCTTTTTACTTATTTAACATGTAGGTACCATAACCGACCCAAGCCAACCTGCAAAACATCAAATTCAAAGCCGATTTGAAAGAATTCCATCTGGAATTTTCTCCATGGTCGTGTGACAGTTGTGCGTGGGTTTATTGGCCCACAGTCACGCATCGTGAGCACGTGTGCCAAAATCACTACATTACTCAGTGCCTTCTACGTACCTACGCTCAAAATTATTTTTCAGTTCATGCATTGGCACTCAGAGCACCTCTGTCTAGTTTGAAACCCATGCACCTGTGCAAAAACGTACACATTGTAATATTTTTTATGATCTATTGAAGGCCCATAGCCTTCTTAAAGATGATTCCATGCATGTTGTAATCTTCACCACACTTACATTCCCTCTCATATAAAGGGATTAGTCAAAACACATAGGCACTTAGGGGTTAAAAATCATTATTTTTCCTATTTTTTCTTTTTATTTCGCCACATGGATGGCTTGCTTTGACTAAAAGTTGGAATCATTCTACATCACATATAAAACTTGCATTGGGACTAGAAATTGGATATCAAACGTTGAGTATGCTCTTCTCTCGTGCTCCAAAGTGATATTGAGAATCAAAAAGAGGTTGAAAGAAAATTTTATCTCCCTTAAAAAGATAAAATCTTTAGGAGAGGACAATAGCCCCCTCGGGACTCCTCTTAGTTTATTTTTCAAACACATCTCAAGATTGTAACAGGCCCATACATGCCCACATGCTACAAAGATAGGATAGTGTTGAAATTTACTTTCTTAGATTAA
>SNQJ01S0080955.1:25407-35419 GCA_010110895.2 Picea sitchensis | reverse complement strand
CTTGTGGCTCCCATCATCATTCTCATAATTTGAAAATTAATATCAATGATATTTTAAACCATATCCAAAAAATATAATATCCAAAATATCCAAAAATAGTATGTTGTCCAAAAACTTCAGCAGTCAACTGTTCTCAACAATCAATAATAAAATATACTCAAAAACCATATTTTCCACTTTAGGAGGAAATTTTCTCTTTGTTTTTGTTGTCTCCCTTTGACTTTTCTGAATTAGACTTAGGCTGTGTGAAGCCTTTAGGCTTGATCTCACTGATAACATGAGATAAATCATCTCTCAAGTGCATGCGGCATGAAACAGATTTGGATGAATCACTTGAGGGAGAGAAGGGGGCAACATCAAATTTTCCTTTATCATGTTTGTGGTGGGCTTCGGTTTTGAGTCTCTTGCTTGCGTGGGAAGACTATACAAGTGAGTGTGTAGGGTAAATTTGGACATTTGGGTTAACCGGTGGAGGAGGAGAAGGTAGAGACAAATTGGGCCAGCCACGATGTTGGGAGACTGATGGGTGAACAATCTCTTTCCATCCATGATTTTCAGGGACATCATGTTGTAATGAGACATGAGGGGGAACAGGGATACCAAGGACATGTTGGGGTTGGAAGGGAGGCATTTTTGGCCTAGGTTGGACTACCCCTTGTCCAATCCAGTTGAAAAATCTAACTTGGAAGAGATGGTTTAACTCTTGTGGATGTGCATAAAAATGTATCAAAAATCTAGGCCTTCTAAGGCCTCTGTTCTGAATCCCTCTTCCCCTGTTATTTCGGCCATGGATTCCTCTGCTAAAGAAGATCATCCTATATGCAACGTTTTTTAGAAACTATATTATTAAACAAACCTTACATGAAATCTCTTTAAATATAAAACAAAATTTGGCTCAGCAACACATCAGACCCATGCAATCCAATCCATAAAAATATTTTAATACGTGTCAATGAGCAGGGGGTGAATAAGGGTTTTGGGATATCTGAGGGGGTTGTATTGAGCGGAAAAGTGATAAAATGAAAAGGATTAGAACATGATTACTTCTCAACAAATCATTTAAATAACCAACTGTTTTATAATAACAAAATAATATCAACTATGACCCATCTCTGTGTCATCCTTTAATTGTTGTAATACAGAGTTCCCATTTAATTTTAATTTTTTTTAAGAAAAAGGCATGAAAAGTGAATCTGGGAATGTGAGGGGATTTGTAATGTGAAAAAAAGTGAGAGAATGATAGGGAAAATAATGGATATTGTTTTCCCGCACGGTTGTAGACGGATTGGCAAGTGTCGTGTAAATGGAAGGAAATTTGTAAAATGAAGTCTCATGTTCGATTCTCACCCGGATTTACTCGTGCGCCATTCTTGCAGGATGGGTGGTTGCACCTGGGGTTATAGTGGTAGCCGACGGAGATCGACCTCGTGTCACGTGAGTACGAGAACTGCCAGTTTCTGATTCCCCCAGTACAAATAATAATAATAATAATAATAATGGATATTGTTCATAAAACAAATTAAATAATCAATAATCATAACTCTGTATTAGAAACAATCCAAAAAGCACCAACATCCACTATTTCTCAATTTTATACCAAACTTTTTGTTGTTCCAATAATTAATTTTCCCATAATTTCTCAATTCATAACAGTCTGTGCAATCATAACTTATAAACAAAACAACATTTCCATTCAACAGTCTTGTTTAAAAAAGCACAAATCTTTATTTTTTATTTTTATAAAGTAATCAAGAAAATGCACAGTAATATGCTCGACATCTATCCCTAATAATCCATAATGCATCATGATAATAATCAACATCCATTGTTTACCATTTTACAATCAGGCCTAATTAAAATATACACAGGTCTCTTTTCAAATACGAATAGATTTCCAAAATATGCCCAATATACACACAATCTTCATCATATCAATCGATAAGATCTTGCAATGAAACAATAGACAACCAAAACATAAAATCTAAGCATTATCACTATGGATATAACTTACTTTTAAAACCATTGGTAACATGTATGGTGATCCAATATAATAAATGAATCGATCATAACCAATTACACACAGGCATCATTTTTAAAACTAGCCATAACCCTGAGTGGGCCTAGCAAAAACACACAGGTGTTTCCAATTGCGATCAAGACCATGTTGGTATAACAAAGTGAGTGAAACCATAATGAAATAACACATCTCTCGATTGTATGCAAGTGCCTATTCCCATTTTTAATTGTTCAACCAATTTTATCATAGAAAGACGATATAGAGACTCAACGGAAAACCTCTAATGGGTGTTATATATGCACTAAAAACACACTAAAAACCCTCAATTAAATTGTCAACCCGGGGTAAGTAAACTTAGAGTTGTAGAAAAATAGATGCCAAGGTATAAGGGTTGGTAGTAATATAGTAAGGGTTGGTAGTAATATAGTCTAACTAAGTAAGTGGCTATCTAAGAGCTAATCTATTTAAGAAAAGACTATTAATGAGCAAACCCTACTAAAGAAACTTAAACTATGTAAACTAAGTAACCTTTGGACCAAGGATCGATGGATAGTTATAGGAAAGCAAATGAAAACCCTACTTAAAGAAAACTATTTCATTCATAACAATAAGCAAAAGAAAACTATTTAAGCATAACCATAAGCAAAAGAAAAATATTCATCTAATAAGTAAATAGCAACAACAAACTACTTCAACTAACCTACTTAAATGCAATAAGCAACTATCCTATGAAAGCAAGAAAATAGCCAAACAAGAAACTAACCTATTAAAGCAAGTAAACAACTAACTAACCTAGGATGACTTCTACAGCAAGTAAACTAATCAATAAGCAACTAATTAAACTAAGAAACAAGTGAACTCTATTCTTAAACTAATCTTCACAACTATTTCTAATTTACAAAAGGAAATCTACTAAATTGAAAGTAAAGAGTAACTAACAACTAATCCTTAATCTATGATAAGCAAACTACTCTTTAATCTACCAAAGCAAGAAGACTACCTATCCTACAACAACAAGAAAACTATCTTCTAATCTATGAAAGCAATAAAGCTATCTTCCAACCTATGAAAGCAAGTAAAACTAAATATAGTGTTGATGGTCGTGTGAATGTATCTGGTGTCTTATAATATCACGATGGAATTTAATAACCAAAGATAATTCAAGAGGAATAAACTCTATATTGACTTCAATAGCAAAGTGAAAAGTCTGAATTAGGCAATCCAGTGAAAACTTATCCATTATGGGAACAACATCAATTATCCTGCATATCCATGTGATTATTACTCATGCATTAATCATCAACAGTTATAAAGAGATTATGAAATTCAATTTCACTCTATACTACATAAGCAAACTCATACTAAATTCAATCATTAACTACAAATTGAAATTGCATCCTAGATCTAAGAAAGAAATTACATAAAATAAACTAAACTAGCTCTATCTTAACAATTCAAATTGGAAAAAGGAAATTTCTCATAAACAGAACTTAAAGACTATTTCAGCATATGACAAGAAATAAACTGAGAAATCTAACTAAAAACTAGATAAGTAAAATCAAACAACAATTAGATAAGCATTCTACAAATAAAAACTAAAGCTAGCACTATCCATCCACCGAAACCCTGTCAAAAAAAGCATAAATGAAAAACTATGTTCTAAAACTCTGTTTTTATCATCTATTCCAGCATAAAAGAAAACTTAGTTTATCATCTAGCTACACACACAGTTAGTCTCTAAGCTTGCAAGATTGCTTCTATCATCTACAAAGTCATTGCATATTAACAAGATCCTCCATATTAACCAACAAAACTAAATTAAACCAATTAAATCATAAACAACAAGTTATATAACAAAGAAGTAAACTGGCAATTCATATACAGGAAATAAAATAAAAAGACATATATGCTATGTAATTCATAAACAAACTCATAGAAAAGTTACCCAAACTGTTGATGGGCCCCCTAGCAAGTCGTGGTTACTCCTCAAATGCACACCACAAACTCAACAAAGAGATTTCACCATTAAAACTTAAAAACACAGGTTTTACACAGTCTGGCAAAACAGAGATAAAATTGTCTTTGTCTCTAACACACGACTTCTTAACAATTGTATGACCACTAAGGTGGTATTTATAATCTTTACAGACTGAGAGGTTGACCACTGGAGGGTTGAACCTCTTCTAAAAATAGTAAATTACATTTAATGATTCCCTAACTGCCGAAATGAAGCGAGCTAATAATCACCCAACTTAACAACCCAAATCGAGTTGTCAAGAGTTCAATAGCTGGAGGGCACGAGCACGAGAAAAATCCATGTCTCTGATTTTCCCATCAATGAATTCTGATACCATAACTGCCAACTCACCCATTGTTTTTGTGCAGGATGGAGTGTCGGATGGAGTACCGGACTAAGTGTTGGATGGAGTATCGGACTGAGTGTCGGAAGCAAAAACAAGCTGTGATTTTGCCCAGTGACACAAAAAATGAAAATTAGATTCCTGAAAACATAAAAACATACTGAATTACACTCAAGATCATCATAAAACATGAATTATGCATACCTGGTGTGGATCATATCATTTTAGCACAAAATCTCTTCAAAAACTCCTTCAAAACATGAAAAATGCATATTTATATTCGACAAAAGTATCTAATTATTGTCATGAAATCGATCATATAACGGGCCCAACATTACCCCCACACTTAATATTTTGCAAGTCCCATTGCAAATAAAAAGAAAGTATCCCTCATGACTAAGCTTGTTGAGGAGGATCAGCTTTAGAAGCTTCTCCTTCTTGCTGTGAAGACTTTGCCTTATGCTTCTTGTGTTGCTTCAGTTGTGCTTTGAGGCTATAGTTGGATTTGGTCATCTCGTCAACCAACCATTGAAGGGAGTTTACCTTTTCTTGGAGGACTGCATTATCATGATGAAGATGTGTGTCCATTGTGTTCCTTTCTTCCAACTGTTGCATAAGCTGAAAATTCTCTTTTTGTAGCTTCTCAATGGCTGGGGTGGAATCAGTGATCTCGGAGGAAGGCTTAGACCCTTTGAAAGATGTGGACAATCTATCATTCTTAGGATCTAGGGTAGGCATGGGTGAAGTAGTAGTAATAGGGGGTTGATAAGGAAAGGTAGGTTCTGATTTTGTCTTTCTTTGAGGCTCTAATCCATTAGCAAAAACTTCCCTAAGTCTCTTGTGAGGGCTCTCAATATCGGAGGACACTTGGATAGGGTCTGAAGCAGGGAGGGGTTTTGCATAAGGTTTTTCTCTTGTGCTCCGAGTACTCTTTCGGAAGGGTCCTTTATAAAATCAATTGTCTCCCCTCCTATTTTTGGGAACTAGATGAAAGTCTTGTTGAATCACTTCTTGGATCTTTTTATGTGTGGGATCAAGAGATATTGAAGGCATCGGGGGGTTAGCAATAGGCTTCTTGGTCTTTTTTCCTGATGAGGCTGCAGGGGTTTCAAAAAGATTCTTGGAGAGTTTGGAGTCCTTGGAGAGTGGGTTTTGGATGGATAAATAGTCCTTATATTTGATGTCTTTTTGCTAGTCTTGATTTTCAAGTGAGGGTTTGCAAATTGATAAATGAATGCATCTCAAGTTTTCCCCTGTTTTTCCAATTCGGCTAAAACAAGGAGTTTGATAAGGCCATGGTGAAAGAGGTTGTTGTGGGGGTTGGTTACATTCTTCCTCACTTGAGAGGACATCTTATCTAATCTCTTTAAAAAGTAGAATGGAAAATTCAATTGTTTATTGAGTTGAAAGTGGGATAACAATCAAAAATGGAAAGCGTAAAAAACAGAGTATCTACCTTCACTATGTCAACAAGATATTGAAGGCACCATTGTGGCAATATTTGAAAAGGACAGAGAGTATTGTCTTGGAAGAGTCAATGAACACTTGGAGATGCTCCTAAAAAAGGCCAACATGGACATCAAGCTTCATAGACACATGGCCAGGAACTACTTGTTACACAAAAAAATACTCATTACGATGATGGCCTAGTGCCGTCATTACCAATGTCGCAAGTGTCGCATTTTGGCCGCAAGTATCACAAAATCATACTATTATCTTGCCTATATCATGTCTCGGAAGACATTATCAAGAACACTTAAAAGACACCTCAAAATGTTGGTTTTGAAGAGGAGAAATCATTTGACAAAGAGTACAAGTCTTTTTCCATGGAAAAAACCACTCAAAAATCAATTTTGGAAGGCAACGCTCCCCTATACACTGTCAGGGAGTGCCAGTGATTTGTACCCTCTTTTGGGGGAGCGTTGCAATGCTCTGTGCCCCATTCTGAGGGAGAGTTGGAATTAGGGAAGAATCCCCTCATATCTGGATTTGGTTGGATTCAGATCTGAGGTCAAGGCTTGATCTTAGGGAAGATCCACAACTGAAGGAGGAGAATCCTCAACTTATCCCAAGAATATCTTAAGTGGTTAGGCCTCTCCAAGCCTATATAAGGAGGCCTCCTCATGGTGAAAAGGGGGTACATTGAAGGCATCAAAATTATGATCTCATAAGGGAGATTTATCATTGAAGCATCATCATTTTGTGTGGATTATTTGAGAAAAGGTTTGAAAAAGGAGAGTTGGGAGAGGTTGTTGCACCTTCATCAAAGGTCTGTAAGTATTCTCTGTTGTTCTCATTAATATACATATCTTCTTGGTCTGTTTATTTCAAGGTTGTGTTTATTATATATGAACTTTTATTTATTAGATAGATCCAGTTTCAAGCTAATCTTAGTAGAATAGGAAGCTTGTTTTGTCTTTGTTTTGTTTGCAGGATTTATCGAGGAGCTTGGGAATCAAAAATCAACTCGGACTGTGCGAGGATGAAATTCATTAAAAAGGTTATCCTTTCTTCCTCTTCCATATACTTTATTTTAACTAGGTTTAAAAGGATGTCAGTGAGCAACGTTATCACCCTTTCTGTCTTGGACTTAGGAGTCTAGAGCCCAAGAGGGAATCCACTTGTCCGCAGGGGGATTCTCCTATAACAGAAATTGCCGACTCCACTCGAGAAGTGAAATTTCAGTTTTGGGTTCCTTCCTTGGCCTTGTCCCTTTTGCTTTTMCCACCTTTCAGATCATTTTTTCTATTTTTTTATGATCCATTAGCCTTCTCCTACCTTCACTAGCAATTTAACCAATTTTCATGCATTATGGGTGAGTTTTTGCATGGTTTTTGGATCTTTTTCTGAGTTTTTGGGAAGACCAAYGCCTCGCTGCAGGCCATACCAGAGAACCAATGCTCCCATATAGTGTCTTAGAGAGTGTTTCAACACTCTGTGTACCCTTCTGGGGGAGCRCTAGTCTTTTTTTTTAGAGTTTTTGCCTTCTTTTGCTCAGTCTCTTGCARCATGTTTTGCAGAGCTCTTTACCCAGAGTCTGTGGTTGGTTTTTGAAGTTGTTTGGATTGTTTTTTGATGTTTTTTTATTCTTATCACTCCCTCTTGTCTTGATGGGATCTTGAAACCTTTTTCAGAAATGTGAAATTTCCTTTTCCAGCTGCTTTTTGTCAGGACAGTTTTGAGTGATTTCTCTTTCTCCCTATCTTTTCTTGGATTCTTCTCTGCATGTTATTTGTGTTCCTTGAATGCTTGATTGGTTGTATAATCCTTGATGGTGTTATTTCTTGTTAGAACAAGTTTCTACTCGTTTTCTTTCATACCTCACTGCCTTGAGCACATGCTCTGTTTGTAGCCCTTTTTCTTTGTGTCTTTTGCATCTGCATAGGACTCTTTCTCCTGATTGAAAGTAGTGGAGAATTGAAGGTTTTGTATTTATTTTCTGTATACATCATAATCAAAAAAAGAAGATAAATGCATTCTTTATTTTGGGTAGTGAAACTAGCTTGCATTTGAAGTAGTGGAATTGCATGTTTTTTGGTATTTTGGGACATTGTGCATCTGGAATGATGAATGTTTTCTCCTTCTCGTAGCATAGATTTCATCGAAATGAAAAGATTGCATCTTCATCTCCTTGCATAAATTTCGAGTCGGTCAAAATACCATATTGTCCATTCCACTTTCCTTTTGAGTAACAACAACCTTAAAAATAAATCACTAAACTAAAAATTGATTAGACATTTTTATATTTTCTGGTAGAAAACCTACATCAGATTAGTTGTAGGGATTTGGAATAGGTGTGAAAGATAACTTTCCAAAGATGAAAACAAACATACGATCTTGTGTTAGGGAGCGGTGAAATCCAATTGCTACATTTTTTCCTGGGAAGCCCTTCTCACACAAGGGTCAAACCTGAGGTCACATTGAAACTAGCAGAGTCACTCACCCTTCTTTGTTGGTCTTGGTGTAGATATTGCACATATTATGGGGGTCTCTTGAATGTATACCCACAATGATGAGTGGAAGCCTTTCAAGTTGATTTCGGGCTGGATACCCTGCCCTTGTGCGTGGATCGGATTGTCGATTGTTTCCCCAGGCATTACTATTGTAGTTGGTAACCTTAGTGGCCTATCTCTTTAGGGTATTTACACAAGGTGACTGTGGAGGGGCAAGTCTTCATGGTACCTGGAATCGACGTTGGCCAAACTCACTTGGGCTCCTTGGAGAGTATACCCATGGTTATGTGTGGGAGCTTGCACCAAGGCATAAGTCCATTAAGCAGGTCGTCAACGTAACTTTTTCACCCTCTCTATCGCAGCCCCTTCTTACTTTATTCTCATGACGTTGGATTTCATCCCCAACTAGTGTGCTCATTGTGAGAAGGTTTTGTTTTCTTGTTTTCTTACTAGATTTTTAGTGTGTGATGTTTGTTCTCCCTAGAAGAATCTAAGACAATGGTTTCCCCTAGCAAAGGGGTTACTTCATTGGTCATTTCGGGAATTGACATCATAAAAAAATAAAGATCCAACGTTGGTCCTCCTTACATCGCTACTTTGAGCCTTCTAGGTCTCACAATTGGGTTACCAGTATAGTTGTTTTCCACTCTGGTGATCTCGAATGCAGGTTCTGCAAATGTAATCACACCACCCACACATCAACCTCATGTCGACCTTTCTCCTTCTTCATCCACCAAGTCTCCTTCCCTTTCTCCTTCTTCACCTAGTGAAAGATCTAAAGCGAGTAGCCAGGTTGATAAGAAGAAGAAGAAATGAAATGAGAAGAAGAAGAAGAACCCAAAAAGAACCAAGCCTCCAACTACATCAGATGTTGGATCCAAGAAACCAGCCACTGTTAATAGTACTGGTAGTGTTGATGAGGTCAACAAGATTAAAATGAAGAATCTGAAACCCAAATTCCTTTGCGGTCTTTGTAAGGGTGACCACTTTCTGAGGGATTGTCCTGGTATTCCAAAGGTCTTGGAAATGTGGTCCTCCACATCATCATCCTCTGATGGTCATGCTGGTGATGCCTCATCAACTAGTGACATTAAGGTTGGTAAGAAGAAGACAATTGTCAAATTTCCTTGTATTTTACGCAAATATGATCATTATTCTCACCTTTTCCCTTGTATGGATGAGGCTTCTTCTCTTTTGGAAAGGCTTCAACTCACAACTGGTTATTGTAATATTTCCCCGAACCCATCGTTAGGTGATGGAATGGTCAATCTGGTTCCATCCTCGGTCAGTCTGGTTGATCAGGTGGTCAATCTAGTTTCATCCTCGGTTGAACCACTAACCAAAGTAGTTGATCTAGTTCCATCATCGATCAGCCCCACTTTTCATATGAAAAGTGAAACCCAAGTAATTGATCCAGTCCCTTTATTGGTCAGTCCCACCCTTCATCTGAAGAGTGCCAATGTGGTCAATCCCACTCCTCCTCTAACGAGTACCAAAGTGATTTCTCTAGTCCCTTCATCAGTCAATCTGGTTGATCATGTCGTCAATATGGCTACATCCTTAGTTGAACCAGTTGACAAAGTGGTTGATCCGATCCCATCTTTGGTCGATCCCGCTCTCCCGTTAGAGAGTGCAACCCAAGCGATCGATCATTTTCCACCTGTTGACCCCATTCTCCCTTG
>SNQJ01S0080955.1:0-23552 GCA_010110895.2 Picea sitchensis | reverse complement strand
ATTTTCGAGTGATCTTGCTTCCTTTCACACTCATTAAAAGGTTTGAAAGGGAATCTTGCGAGTGGTTTTTTATCTCTTTTTCAGCCTTGCGAGACTAACATTACAAAAAAGGACAACATTAGAGTCATCTTTAAGTTCTTTTCAGACTCTCTAAACATGAAAAATCATCAAGTTTACCTTCTCTGGATTCGTTAAACAATCATACATTGAAGGGCCCATACAGAACCGAACCCTTACTTCTTCTAGTTAGTTAAATAAAGGAAGAGGGACTTACCAAAGGTGAGTTATATCGATCATGTTTTACCCTCCTCGAGCTCGTTAAATAAAAAAGAGATACTCGTCTATCTAGATGGGGGGGAAATTGAAGGAAGCAAGCCAAGCAGTTTTTGAAAACATTACAAGTCACTCTTATAGTCTCCCTTGAAAATGACACTTTGTCTTTCCATACATTTTAATCCACTCAACCAATCCTCTGAGTTTCTTTACTCCTTTGGATCACCCAACGAAAGTCACAGTATCCACTGCATCACCATTTTTTGTTCCATGTCATGTTTCTACTGTTGTGCCTCAGTTTTCAAGGGAAGTATCTGCCTCGAGAGTCAACCATCACAAATTTCCTATTTCAATACCCATGTTAGTCCATGTTATTTTGATCCACCAATTACATCTATGTGTCAGTTTCGTGTTGTTGATGGGGGATACATCAAGGCCCTCCTTCGATGAGTCTGTTCCTATCGACTTCAACACATTATCCGGGAACTAGACTTAGAAACCAGTTAGTACCTTGGTACCTGTGTGCCTCAATAGCAAGCCTCCTCACTTCTGAAAGTGGGTTTACATCATTGACCTCTTATCATATTATTCCATGGATGTTTGACTTCATCCCATCCATTCACATTCATTGGAATGTACTAGAGTACCTTGGGAATCATTGACATCAATGGTTATTTCCCTCGTTCTTGTTAACGGTTTACCTCATTGACCGGTAATCAAGTAGTTTATGCCATGTTCGACATCAGGACATCTATTCACATGGTTAGATTCGTACTACACAAGGATCAGTAAGAAGACCCTGGGTTGAATCATCACTCTTATATGTACTTTGCCTAGGTTGTGATGGAGTTTCTTTTGAACATTGACACATATACTGTCACATAGATCCACTTTGTATTGGTCATGGCTATGTCTTGTTGTTTTGTAGATCCACTGTGTATTCTTCATGGCTACGATCAGTTCATGTCATAGGAGTATACATCCACATTGTATCTTCAGTGGCTATACATTGTTTTCAATATAATTATGGATCCGTGGTGTATTTTATGGCGGCCATACCTTGAAAGTCTTTATCACTCAAGCATAGGTATGCCTGCATTGGGTTTGAAACATGTCATAATATTTGTTTGATGGTTGTGTGCATATTCTTCGAGGTTCTCTAATTCCATACCCTTGATCGAAAAATTCTACAAAGTACTTTAGTCATCAATTCTCGTCTTCTAACTTTGCACTTTGGGGGGCAATCTGTTACACATCAAAATTACTCATTAAGATGATAGCCTAGTGTCATCATTCCCAATGTCACAAGTGTCCCATTTTGGCCATAAGTGTCGCAACATCATACTGTCATCTTTCTTATGTCGTGTCTCGAACGACATTATCAAGAACACTTAAAAGGCACCTCAAAAGACTAGTTTTGAAGAGGAGAAATCATTTGAAAAAGACTACAAGTCTTTTTCCATCGAAAAAACCACTCAAAAATCAATTTTGGAAGGAAACACTCCCCTATACACTATCAAGGAGTGTCAGTGCTCTGTACCCTCTTTTGGGGGAGTGTTTCAATTCTCTGTGCCCCATTCTGAGGGAGCACTGGCCTTTTTTTAGCGAATTTTGGACTGTTGAGGAAAATCAGGGAAGAATCCCCTCATATCTAGAGTTAGTTGGATTTGGATCTGAGGTCAAGGCTCGATATTAGGGAAGATACACAACTGAAGGAGGAGAATCCTCAACTTATCCCAAGAATCTCTTAAGTGGTTAGGCCTCTCCAAGCCTATATAAGGAGGCCTCCTCATGGTGAAAAGGGGGGACATTGAAGGCATCAAACTTATGATCTCATAAGGGAGATTTATCATTGAAGCATCATCATTTTGTGTGGATCATTTGAGCAAAGGGTTCGACAAGGAGAGTTGGGAGAGGTTGTTTCACCTTCAACAAAGGTTTGTAAGTATTCTTTGTTGTTCTCATTAATATACATATGTTCTTGGCTTGTTTCTTTCAAGGTTGTGTTTATTCTACACGAACTTGTCTCTATTATATAGATCTAGTTTCAAGCTAATCTTAGTAGAATAGGAAGATTGTTCTGTCTTTGTTTTTTTTTCAAGATTTATCAAGGACCTTGGGGATCAAAGCTCAACTCAGACTATGCGAGGATGAACTTCATTAAAAATGTACTCATTTCTTCCTCGTCCCTATACTTTAGTTCAACTAGGTTTAAAAGGATGTCAGTGACCAACATTAGCACCCTTTCTGTCTTGGTCTTAGGAGTCTAGAGACCAAGAGGGAATCCACTTGTATGCAGGGGCATTCTCCTGTAACACTACTACATCAGAAAATGGATCAGGAAAAGTCACAAAAAGTGTTCTACAAGACCACACTGCGCTTTTGACTCTATTTTTGGTCATCATTTTAAAAAGATGTTTTTGACCACATAAAGATGCATTTTTGAAAACCAAAGGAGGTTATTTATATATAAATACCAAATCACATTAACCTCTTTAATTTTTTACATAGTTATCATATATTGGGAGATATTCAACTTTCTTGGAGACCTATTTCAAAAAATAAAATTTTCCAAATTAATTTCCTATTTTAGTCATTATTTTCAAAATAGGTTTTTGACCAAATAAAGATGAATTTTGGAAAACCAAAGGAGGTTTTTTCTAAGGACATACCTGATAATAATAACCTCCTTCATTATGTACACAGTTAGCATATAGTTTGATATATTAACCTTTCTTGGAAACCTATTTCAGAAAATAAAAGTTTCTAATTTAATTTCTTGTTTTAGTCATTATTTTCAAAACAGGTTTTTGACCAAATAAAGATGAATTTTGGAAAACAAAAGGAGCTTTTTTCTAAGGACATACCAAATAATAATAAAATCCTTCATTATTTACACATGTATCATATAGTGGGATATATTCAACTTTCTTGGAGGCCCAGCTCATAAAATCAAATTCTCCAATTTAATTTCCTATTTTAGGAATTCTTTTCTGGCACATATTCCAAGAACATGTGAATGAATTTCACAAAACTGAGAGAGGTTTATCTTACAAACAACCTTATATACAAAAAAATCTCATAGTTTTGCAAAATTTGTTATGTTTAAAAATTTATAGCCCCATCTTTGACCCCTATTTTTTTGTTGTGCTTCTGTCACAGTTGTTGTGCTTTTGGACAATTTGTTTTCAAATCAATTGTGAAGGGGTTATATGTAGATTTTTTCTTGGATTCATGACTCCAAAGTGTATAGGAAATATTCATAGTTCCATTCATAATTGTTTCATTAAATAACTCATCTAGGAAGGCCTCCAAAAGGTTTTTCTCTTTTGCTACAATTTGTTGCCACCTCCATGCTTTCCTATGATTGTTTCAAAGTTATTTGCACTATTTTGGATGAAACTGTCATGTTATGTTACACCTTCTTCTTAT
The DNA here is from genome assembly GCA_010110895.2 of Picea sitchensis. Taxonomy (NCBI): domain Eukaryota; kingdom Viridiplantae; phylum Streptophyta; class Pinopsida; order Pinales; family Pinaceae; genus Picea; species Picea sitchensis. Next base: position 19,847 of record SNQJ01S0080955.1, on the reverse strand, counting down.
AAATGGATTCATGATCTCATTCCCATGTTGAAATCACTACATCTACCCTATACGTAATGACAAATCCTAAATGCTACTGAGTATACCTACCTTGCCCCATTATATCTTTGCAACTCATCTTTTGGAAACCCTGGCCTAGCTCCCTAGACCTAGATTCTCATCCAAAAAAATCCAAATCAAAACCATACTGAGCTAAATATCTAGCCTAATATAAAGAAACTTAACCTTTTTCCTCTTTTCATAGGTGTGTAACACAGATCTGTAGTGAGTTTAACAATGTGTTATTGATCTGTAATTGTCACAAAGAACCATTTAAGTATACAAAGTCTTCTATAGCATAAACATAAAAATGCACAATAAGATTATAACACACACAATGATGTCAGCAGTATATAATTTAGCATACCAATAAAAACAATTGATGATATAATATCCCAAAACATTGTAAAGACAGTATGACAGAATTTTGATTGAAATCCTACTTCCTCTTCTCATATAGTTTTTCTATACAAATTAGCTGATTAACTTAGTGTTTTTATCTCGGAAGCTCCCCTAGATTGGAAGATATACAACCGTCTTCATGCCATGAATTAGCAATAAGTCTTTACTGTTTTGAGAGGGGGGTTATAATAGCTCCTCTTTTATCCACTCTTGGAGTATCCATAGCTCGAATGTTCACAAATTTGGGTTTAGCTTGTTATAGCTTTCTCTTGGCAATTGGTGTTGTTTAAATCAGCGGTGTCCAACTCTTAGGAGATTTTTGGATGAGGAAATTGTATCCTCAGAGACCACGAATATAGTGAATAGGAGTAGAGGTAAGATGAGAGTGTTCCATTATTATTTGTTTTCCATTGTGCTCGCACAAGCCATTCCTCTATCTCGCATTTTATAAGGCATGTAATCATAACTTTGTAATGAATAGTCTGTAACGACAATAAACCAATTAAGTGGTCTGATAAGGAGATGTACAATAGTTTATAACACACATGGAATTAACATTTTGAAAATAAATGATTGTTGATGTAATGCTTATATCATGAAAACAATACATAGAATTTTGCAATGTTTACTTCTTCTAGGCAATGTTATCAGTTGTCAAATCATGAACCCCTACCCCACACCTAAGTATTGTGACACCTCACAATAAAAATATAGGAAACAAGTCAGTTCTCCCAATAGCCGAAGATTTATAGCTTGTTAAGTGTAGATATAAATTTCACAGATTGGTCTGTCGAGACAGTTAAAGGATGGCCCAACCTATAGGATGAGAGATTGTATATATATATATAAGAGAGGTAGGAAAGAGAGTTTCAAGATAGTCTCAGAGTTAGTTCCCAACATCAAGTTTATGGATTTCATTAGCCTTAGCTTAACCCTTACTTCATGTCAACTTGTCTACAAGTAATGTCGTACATCAGGACAAGTTTAAATTTATTATTTATTTTATGTCAAATTATCATTCCCGCTAGGTAGAATGCCCCACTACAAACAAGCATGGCAGTGCTGCGGGCCGGGTTTTACCCTGAGATATTACCATAGGCGGTACAGCTACCCGGCGGTTTGTTAAATTATCTGCGATGGGTTGCCTCTTACACCTTTAGAGGCTGGCCCTCCATCTTTTAATATTTTAGTATAATATTTATTTATGCAAGAGGATGGGGGGACTGACTCACGAAAACAACTTTTCTTTATTTTTTTCAATTGGGATGGTATTTATGTTGGGGGTGAATTTCATTATATTCCTTAGTGATTGTCGAGATGTAAGAATTAATTAAGATTATTAATGGAGTGTTCCTTCCCCCAAAAAGGTGGAAGGAACCTTGGTTGAAACACCTGAATTAGATTTAATGTATCTACCTTTTTGGGTCTCTAGGTCTATTCATGAAAGTGAACAAAAACAAAGAAAAAACTACCATTGGGAATTGCATTATAGTAGATCTTGTAGTTCTTACCTCCTAGATCTTAAAGTTTTTCCTTCACCAAACTAATGCTAAGGTTTAGAAAATGATCCCCATTTCCTAACTATTTCTACCTTGAGAAAACTCACGAGCTTGATGCCAAAAATGATGGGTGTTATATGCTAAAACACACTAAAACCCTCAATTAAAGTGCTCCGAGCTTGGGGTAAGTAGCTTAGAGTTGTAGAAAAATATATGTCAAGGTAGAAGGAATGGTAGGATTATAGTCTAACTAAGGAAGTGGCTATCCAAGGGCTAATCTATTCAAGAAAAAGACTATTAATGATCAAGCCCTACTAGGAAACTTAAACTATGTAACCTAAATAACCTTTGGACCAAGGATCGATGGATGGTTCTAGGAAGGAAAATGAAAACCCTACTTAAAGAAAACTATTTCATTCATAACAATAATCAAAAGAAAACTATTTAAAAGCATAACAATAAGAAAACAAAACTATTCATCTAATAAGAAAATAGAAACAATAAGCTGCTTAAACTAACCTACTCAAATGCAATAAGCAACTATCCTATGAAAGCAAAATATTATATTAAAGCAAGTAAACAACTAGCTAGCCTGGATGACTTCTATAACAAATTAAACTAATCAATAAGCAACTAATTAAAATAAGAAACAAGTGAACTTTATTCTTAAACTAATCTTCATAACTATTTCTAATTTACAAAGGAAATCTGATAAATTGAAAGCAAGAGTAACTAGCAACTCATCTTTAATCTATGATAAAACTCTTTAATCTACTAAAGCAAGAAGACTACCTATCCTACAATAGCAATAAAACTATCTCCTAATCTATGAAAGCAAGAAAGTTATCTTCCAACCTATGAAAGCAAGTAAAACTAAATATAGTATTAGATGGTTGTGTGAATGTCTGGTGTCTTATAATATCTAGATGGAACTTGAAAACAAAAGATAATTCAAAGAGGAATGGCTTCAAATCTGTGACTTCAATAACTAAGTGAAAAATGTGAATTAGTCAATTCAGTGAGAACTTAGCCATTAGAACAATGTCAATTATCATATCCATGTGATTATGCTCATGCATTAATCATCCAATAGTTATAAGAGATTATGAAATTCAATTGCACTCTATACTAAGTAAGAAGCTAGGTACTAAAATTCAATCCCCATTAACCTAGGTAAAATTGCGGTAGGGTTCTAAGAAAAATTACATAGAATAAACTAAACTAGCTCTATCTTAGCAATTCAAATTGCAAAAAGGAAATTGCTCATAAACAGAACTTAAAGACTATTTCAGCATATGACAAAAAAAAGAGGCTGAGCAATCTAACTAACAACTAGATAAGTAAAATCAAACAACAATTAGATAAGCATTCTACAAATAAAAACTAAAGCTAGCACTATCCATCCACCAAAACCTTGTCAAAGAAATCATGAAAAACTTTTCCTGCAAAACTTTTGTTTTTATCATCTATTTCAGCATAAGAGAAAACTTAATTTATCATCTACACACACGGTTAGTCTCTAAGTTTGCAAGCTTGCTTCTACTAACTAAATATTCATTTGCATATTAACAAGATCCTCCATATTAACCAACAAAACTAAACAAACCAGACAAATCATAAACAACAAGTTATATAACAAAGAAACTATGGTTCGTGTATAGGAAATAAAATATAAATACATCTATGCTATGTAATTCATAAACAAACTCATAGAGCAGTTAACCAAATTTGCTAATTGGCGCCCCAACAAGTCGTGGTTACTCCTCAAATGCACACCACAAACTCAACAAAACGATTTCACCATAAAAACTTGAAAATCTTGGGGTTTTACAGGTTTGGCAAAATGAAAATGGAGCAATTAAAAATTATCTTTGTCTCTAACCTACGACTTATTAACAATTTAATATTACCAGAGGGTGGTATTTATAATATATTCTGGTGAGGAAATTAGACCATTAGAGTCGAACCTCTTCTAAAATAAATTGTTTAATGATGCCCTAGCTTGTCGAGAAATGAAGTGAATAATGCATGCTTAACAATAAATCAAGTTACTCGAGAGTTCAATAATTTGGAGGCCATGAGCATGAGCAAAAACCATGTCTCTGATTCACCCATTGTTGAATTAGATCAATATATAGCCAAATCATGCATCATTTTTTGTGCGAGACTGAAATTAATGGGATGATCTGTGTGAGTAATGGAAGCGAAAACAAGTTGCTATTTTGCCTTGTGACACCAAAAACATGAATTAGATTCACAGGCTATAAAAACATCTTGAATTACACTCAAGATCACCATAAAACACGAATTATGCATGCCTGGTGTAGAATCATAGCGTTTTTGTACAAAATCTCTTCAAAACTTCTTCAAAACATGAAAAAACACATATACATTTGACAAAAGTATCTAATTACTATCATAAAATCAATGATCGCTATCCACTTGGGGCCCAGCAACCTCCATAACCATTTCCCTTTAATAGTAATGTTGAAAATTAAGAAGGTGCCTCCCATGGAGAAAAAGATAGTTGGAAATCAAATCGGGTTTGTCACAATCAAATGCACGAGGGAATAGCGAGAGCATGTTCTGTTTCATCTTACAGAGGAGTTGGAGAGTGATACGAGGCTTATTAACCGCTTATCTTGAGAATACCTTTGAGAAAGAATACAACAGATGAACCACAATCTTCTTATTACTCCATTTGGGCTGAGACCGATTAACACTAGGGAGAAAAGGTTGAGGATGTGCCAGTGCACATGTACGTTTATCACTAGAGAGGAGAGGAAGGGGTTTGTAATTGAACATTGAGTTACTAAAACACATAGATATAACATCTCTACCCATTACTTAATATCTGAACAACTTGAAAAAAACACCAGTGAGGATGCAACCATCCTTTTGACATATGGCGCAGAGATATAACTTGTATCAACCCACAACCATACAAGAATATATTAATGTTAGGGCCACCCAAGACTAGATTTTGGGATACTTGATTGAAAGAATGTGAAACGGACCAAGCGACCATGGCTTCGGGGGTTTGAATAAATATCCACAACAATTTAGCAATCCCTCTATGGTAGATAAAGGTTACAATAATTTGTGGGAATGGGAAGCAATTGATGGTAGCCACTGAAGAACTAAATACATCCATCATCAACCATAGAGCCATAGCCGCACCACAGTTCACTTATTGTCCACAAGGCCCATCCTGATATTATTAAAGCCCCAGTGACAGCAGTTAATGCAACAAAAACAAATTCCTTTTCTAGCAAATTTCAACATTTTACGGTCATCACAGAGAGCCATAACAAACATCTACACAGTCAAAATTCTCAAAAGTGGAGATTCAAGCATCGTTGAGCCATCATTTGTTCATACAACAGAGATTACCTCATGGATGGAGAGAAAAAGAATCATACCTATAGTAAAATGCTTAAATGGCAAGTTGGTCAGCCTTCCTCCTTCCAAGAACTGAAATGTGTAGCTTCACAAACAATAGATCGAAAAAATCAACAAAGGAACAATGCTAGAAGATTGTGATCGATGGAAGTATGGAGTGACATCTTGATAAATGCCTGTCGCTTCCATCCACACAAACCCTATTCAATTTAAATCTGAACATCCACTAAGCATTACATTCTTAATCATTTCAAACCCATGTATTCAGTACAGACATTTAAGAGTATCTCACGATGATACCCTTGTATAGTGCACCACCTAAGATATTTTACATGTTAACCCTTGCCATAGTTCTATTCCATCATACATATTTCAATGCTATATGTACCCCATTTAAATCTAATGAAATTCACATAGCCTACTAACCAACCATAGCATAATAGTTAGTGCTAACACTAATATGTTTTAACTTTTCCATTTGCATATATTCCTTCATCATAGCTCAACATATAACTCCTTTTCCCTCAAGTTTTCCTTAGGTTTCTTTCTTTGTTTTGTATAATATCACTGAAATATAACGCATATATAATGACTGTGTGATCACAATGATTGGTGACATGGTTAAATCATAGAAAATGTAAATACACACCCATCATAACATAAAATGTTTTTGGTCATGAAATCATTCCTGGCTGTGCTTCATCCACACATTACCATGTCAAATGAAACAGACCGCATTGTCAACCATGTGTTGTGTAGGAAGGAATAAAAAATAACACAAAAAAAATGTCTATGTAATGTTTATACTTGTGCTTCCTGGTCCCCCAAGGGGTCCCACCTACTAGTATTATGTGTATCTAGTTAAATATTAGGAGTCTGTAATACTTTGTGGGAGGAATTCATGTTTACTATTTTAATCATCAACATGGGGCTCATTTTAGTATATAGTTATACCATTTGGATTGAAGAATGCACCAACCATTTTTTTTTTTTTTCAAGGGTAGTAGTAGTAGTTTTTTAAGGACTTTATTCATAAGTTTTGGAGGTTTACTTGGATAGGAATTGGACAATGTTGATTTAATTTAAAATATATCATGTTGAAGTACTAAAAGAATTTGATGTTGAATGAGATCTGCAGGCGATTAATGAGATATCATTAAATATTAAAAAGTGTATTTTCAACGCACCTTTTTGGATTCTGTTAGAGCGTAGTGTGAAAGCGAGTGCATTGGTTGATCCTACCTCAAGACACATGAATTTAACACCACCACCAAAGTCAGTCTTGAGTTGAAGGACATTGGACATACAATGTATTATAGAAAATTCATAAGGGGATATGCACAAATCATCTTGATGGAGAGAAGTTGTTGAAGAAGAATACTAGGTACCAGTGGAATGATCAATGCAGGAAAATTCACGGATATTTTGAAGGAGAATATGGCTACTGCGTCGATTTTAGTGTTTCCATATTGGGCTAAAGGAATTTCCTGTGCATGTAGATGCGTATTCAATTGCATTAGGAGTAGTATCAACCCATCCAGGATAAGGTGATATAGATCATCCTATTTCATTTGGAAGCAAAAAGTTATCAGATTCATAATATAATTGTAACACTAAAGAAAGAAGGTTTAGCTATGGTGTATTCTTTGCAAAAATACAGAAATTACTTATTGGGACAACACTTTAAAATGTTCACAAAATCATTCATCTCTGAGATACTTAGTTTATAAGCCAATTTTGGGGGGAAGGATGTGAATATGGCTATTATTATTTTCAGGAATTTGACTTAGAAGTTGTGGTGAATCTTGGAAGATCAAATGCAAGAATAGATCATCTGTCCAGGATAACTAATGAAGAAGAAATTAGTAACTTGGAAGACAACTTTATAGATTCACAATTGTTTTTGTTCAAATTAGGATGAATATTTTTGCTGACATTATTGATTTTTTAAGTAAAGACATTTCACCAAGAGAATTTACTGCTACGCGGAAGAAAATTTTGGTGGTTGAATACTGAAACTATTAGTTGATTGCGGGTTATTTATACAAACTTGGAGCGGATAATTATCTTGAGGAGATGTGTGATGGAAAATGAAAGACCCATTATTTACCTTGGCGAGAATCACACAAAGGGATTACTGTGGGACACTAAGTATTAGAAGGTATTCTTGCCGCAGGATTATGGTAATATGGTGATTCATGGGATTCAAAGGAGTATTGTATGAATTGTGATGTCTGTCAGAGATTTGTAAAGACATCTAGGAGGGATGAGATTTCATTAAGACCTCGAGTTACTTTACAAGTGTTCAATAAATGGGGAAATAGATTTTGTAGGTCCAATTGTTAGAAAAATAGGATCTCAATGTTGAAGGAAAACCTCCCTATGGACGGGTAGATCTCCTCTTGAGAGCTAGACTCTAACTCTTAAGACAGAATATTCTTATCATGGACTGTGACTTCCTTTTAGGTCTATATAAAGCCAATGTATGAAATTAAGGAGAAAAGTACCTTTGTCGATTGTTTGTCCACTGCCGCGATGCGAGTTGAGCTCGATCTTTCCTCCTCGATAATATCTATGACAAACAAAAGTACAACCACTTCCTACTCTCTTGATATTGGCAATAGACCTATCTATTAAACACAAGTTCATGTGAGACTAAGCAATCTAGAAAGAAAGAGGCCAAGCATATTATATTGATTAGAACAACAATGAAGGAAACTTGCTTAGTAGATCTTGATCTGTGAGATTTGGTGATCCTCTTTGTCTAACCCTTTCTCAGGCCCACAATCAAAATGATGTAACTTCTTGATTATTCTCCTCCACACTTCCTTTGTGTGTTTAAAGTAGCCAAGAGATCATAGGTTTCATGCTTCTAATTCTTCCCCTTTTCACCATAAGAAATCTTGTTTATAGGCTTGGAGACCCAACTACTTGAGATATCTTTGGAGTAAGTTGAGGACTTTCCTCCTTGAATTTAGGATCTTCCCTAAGATCATGTTTGGACTAGGGATTCGAATCCAACTACGTTCAGGAATTGAAAATATCTTTCCCCACTGCTTCTCAACAAACCAACTCCTACCCCGAATAGGTAGCTCCCTTAAGATTTGTCAGGCGTTAGCTCCCCCATTAAGGTTGGAAGCTCAACACCTCCACCGTGTGGTGCTCTCCAAAGGGTGAGGGAGTGTTATCGCGCTCCCATATAATTACCCAACACTCTGAGAGAGGTATAGGGGAGCACTCTATTCTAAAAACCCAAATTCAATGGTTCTTTCAGATGGAAAGAGGTTCATAAACGTAGTTAACCATTCCTCTTCTTCCCAAATCAAGTGTTTGAGGTGTTTCAAGTATCTTTTGATGTCATTATAAGCAATAACCATAAGAATCAATAGGTATGCTTTGTTGACATGCGACACTTGTAGAGAAAATACAACACTTGTAATGGTAGCGCTTGCGACATCATCGAGTGAGTAATTTTGACGTGTAAAAAAAATTCCCCCCCCAAAGTATGAAGTTGAAGATGAGGCCGATAAATGAAATGATTTTTGAACTTTCAAGCAAGGAGGTAGGCAGAAGGCTGACCAGAATCTTCACTACAAACATCCAAAAAATATTGTGACATGCTTCAAACCCAAAGTAGGGCATACTATGCTTGGGTGATCAAGACCACAAGATATGAGTGCTTCTTCGCAAAATACATTCTTGGGATCCATAATTGTATTCTGATAAAAATTATATCCACAGAGGATCTGGTGTCAGATCTACCTCTTATGACATGACCCCGATCATAGCCATGAGAATACACAATGGATCTACAGATGACCGAACATAGCCATGACCAATACAAAGGAGAATGGATCTATGTGGCTGATATATGTGCCATTGTTCAGAGAAACTCCCTTCTAGCACAGACCAAAGTATATATCGAGGTGATCACTCAGCAGGGGTCTTCTTCACAGATCCATGATCCAACAAATCTAACCATGTGAATAGATGTATAGTGAACATGGCGAAACCACTTGATTCTGCTGGAATTGATAGGGTAAACCATTAACAAACACGAGGGAGATCACCATTCAATGTCAATGATTCCCAAGGTAATCTAATACATTCCAGAATGTGAATGGATGAGATGAAGTCAGACATCCATGGAATCATCCAATCCGAGGAGGTAAATGATGGCAAAATCCTTGTCCGAGGCAGTGAGGAGGCACGCCATTGAGGCATCTGGGTCCCAAAGTACTAAGCGGTTTCTAAGTCTAGTTCCTAGATAATCTATTGAAGTCGACAGGAATAGACTTTTGAAGGAGGGCTTTGATGTATTCCCCATCAACGATGTGAAACATACACAGAGATGTAATTTGGTAGATAAAATGAACATGTATTTGACATGGGTATTGAGACAAGATATTTGTGATCCATTTGACTCTCATGAAATTTTATACTTCCATTGAACACTAGGGCACAACAACAAAAACATGACATGGACCAAAACGATAATGTAGTGAATACTATGACTTTAGATCCAAGTGACCCAAAAGGGAGTAATAAAAAATCCAGGAGGATTGGTTTGTCATGAGGAGGTTCAACGTGTTAAAATGTGTGCAGGCCAAAGATGTAGGTGCCAGGGAAACTCTAAGAGTTCTTGGTAATGTTCTCAAAAAAAAAAAAAAACTTCTTGGCTTGCTTCTTTCAATTTTTCCCCCATCGGAAAGGACAAATACACTCTTTTGATTTAAAGCTGAGGAGGGTAACACATGCTTGATATGACTCACCTTCAGTAAGTCCCTCTTCCTTTTTGTAACGAACCGGAAGAAGTAAGAATTCGTTCCCATATGGGCCTGTCAATGCTTTGTTTACTTGAGTCCAAAGGCAGAGAAAACTCAAGGTTTTCATGTTATAAGTCGGAAAAACACTTAAGATAACTCTCTCAGTTCATTTTTGTAAAATAGTCAGTGAGGAGGCAGAAAAAGTAAACTATCACTCAATAGACACATTTGCTTCCAAATGCTTTGCTGTATTAGAAGAGAACAAAAATTCTTTCGGCAATATTTTATCTTTAGAAATTAGAAAGAAAATGTAAATAGTTGACTCAATTTTTTTCCTTTTTAGTAATGTTAGTCTCATGAAATTATGAAAAGAGATAAATTATCACTCGAAAGACACCTTTTCAAACCTTTTAACAAGTGGGAAAGAAAGTAAGATCCTGGGAAATATTTTCATGTTTAGAGATTACGAAAAGAGCCAAAAAGGAGACTCTAGTGGGTTCCTTTTTTCGTTTATCCATATAGGTTTGAAAAAGAGATAAAAAGTACTCGGTTTCATTCTCATGTATTCACGAGCACGAAAAAGAACAAAAGACTAAGCTCGGTATTCCCCTAGCTTGAAAGCTAGTAGCTCAACTCGAGAATGACCATCAAAGTACAGGTGACCCTCAAGCACAATTCATTCATCATTTCTGAGGTCATCAGGTTGCTCTAATAGAGATGAAAAAGGAAAGACAAGATGAAAAAGAAGGTTCAAAAGAGGTATTTCATTTTTAACGAGCTTGACATAGGAAAAGAACTATGCTCCCGGTCTCTGTTTCATTTTTTAGCGAGCTTTCCAGAGAAGAGAAACTATGCAAGTACTTTCTTCCTAATCATGGCTTAGAGAGGGTAATGCTCACGGAAGATACCATGTCGAGGACATCGATTCCATGGCTTCAGAGAGTCTTACATTGGATGGAAGATAATCACTAGGAAAGGAACACATAATACAGTCACAATAGGAGTAAAGAATCCCGGGGTCAATAACCCCTCTGAATAAATCCTGTAATCCACCACAGGATCCAAATCATCGAAGTTGAAAGCATGGGAGGCGATGGAAAATCAACTTCCACAGAGGAGATAGGTACTCTTCCAAAATTTCTTCCTGAGGGAAGAAAAGAGGATCGATGTGGTTATCATCACGAGAGTAACTTCGTCAATCTGAGAAACATTTCGGAGACAGATTCATCGAAGGAAAATTTTGGGAAATGTAGTCGATCATAGACAACAAGGAACTCAACCGTGATTGCATGGGAGCTGTCAGTGCCAATAGATGTTGGGCATCGGACAAGGGAGAAGCGGATTGGATAAAAAAGTATGATGTTTAAATTTGGACTAAGTGATGCGATGTCACCTAGTGCACATCCCGATTCCAACAGGATAGGTACAATCAAGGGTCCGGATGATTTTAAAATATTGATAAAGCTACGAGGTGAAATCGATATGATGGAAATATGATGTGTAGTCGAATTAAGTGGTGTAGGAAGGTACTTGTAAAGGCTAGAATATTTGATGGCCAACACAGCCTTTCGCCATGTGATCATGCGTCTCCCAAAGAAGGAATATTGTTAGAGTAAGAACACGAGCACATCGGTCGTTAAGAAATCCCGGCGATCGATGATGACAATTTTTCCTTGATGAGAAATTGGGCCGGTCCAAAGCCCCGGCGACAGCGGCAGTCATAGCATAAAACCAACTTCTTCCAAGTAACAAGTTTGTATGTCGGGGAGCATTGACCACCTCGACATCTAGCGATAGCGGTTTTCCACCCAGTGGATGAAGCGGTAGCCAAAATCCCATGGGGATGAAAGCCTCATACGCCGAGAACGAGCGTAACATCGTTGGGGATTTGTTGAGTGTTGATGTTTAAGCCTTTCAACATGCCAAAGACATGACCTGGGGTCGAAAGATCCCTCATCTAGAATAGTTCAATGGATTTGTTGATTGTGAACAACAGCATCAACTTGAAAAGCAAGTTGGTGGGAAATTCGGGGCAGCATAATTATCGAGGTTAAACCTTGATATGGTTTGGCGAATGAGATCCATGATTGCCAAGAAGACTTTCATTGTTGGGGCAATATAGAACTACTTGAGCCTTAGCACCGCAGGTGTAGCGACCCAAATATTCATCAATGTTGTAGTTCTGGGTAGCTCATGAACTAGAATTAAAGGTGGCTTTATGGATAGTTCTCTTAGGAGGGTGTAAGATAGAGTCGAACATATTTTTCTCAATCTGAGGTGGTCTAGATGGAGGGTTAACCGATGGAAGACTAACGGAATATGTTGATGGATCCGGTAAAGTGCCGTCACTGTTAGTTTTTTTTCCTTTGTCAGGGTTACCTGGTTTGTCGTATGTCTTAGAGTGAGTGTTTAAATTAATCCCATTAAACATAAATATGTGCACTCGATGAGGCCTCATCATTGGGATCACTAGAACTACGAGGAGAGGGTTTGAGCAACCATGGATTGTTGCTATGGAAAGGTTGAGTAAGCACAACGGGTTGTGACTTTCCTTGGAAAATTTTGGCCCTTCATTAAGAAGTGGACAAATCTCAGTCATGATCATCACCAAAATGATACATGGGAATTCTGGGTTTCCGTTTGTGGTTGTTTTTGATTGTGAGATGTTTGATTTTGGGTTGTTCATTATTATTTTTTGATTTATTCTTTGTCTTCTTCTTACCTTTGGATTGTTGTGAAGGGTCAAATTGAACTACATTCACCTCAAAAACCTGAGTCTGAGGGGGAGTAGAAGAGGGTGTAGTTGATTGGAAAAGATTGAGTTTTGGCCAGACAGATAACACCATCTACGCTTGAGATGAGGATGATGACTTTGAAGGATCGGTATTAGCTTGAACATTTGGAAACAAATCATACAAAGTACCCGATTGAGAATAAACCAAATCTAAATACTGAGCAGAAGTGATGGCTTGTTCCTCTGTGACCACACCACCAATAGAATGCTGGCGATCGGGGGTAACGGTGATTTAGTAAACCATTCCACCAATAATAATGTAGGGAACTCTTTGCCTTGGTCATCCTTCATCGTCACCTCCACTCATGAATATAGTCAGAGATATACACGAAGTCAATTTGACGAAGGGAGTTCAAGAGGTTAGTACCCGTCTCGTATCGAAAGGGTAGTTGGAAGTGCATGAGGAAATACATAGCAAGGGAATTGAAATCATGAAAAAAACGTGGTAGTTCAATACTCACTTTGTTTTAGAATAGGTAAGCATTATTTGGAAAAGACGCATACGTACAGAATCATCCATGAGGAGTTTGATGAACACCACAAAATGGAAAGTCATCACATGGTTGTTTGGATCTTAGCCATATTTTCCATCAAATTTTAAAATATCAGAAGGAAATTTAGTTGGAATAACTGGCCAAAACGGTGAATCAAAAATAGGATCATTAGTTAACAAAGACAAGTCTGGGAGATCTAGAGTGAGAAAGGTGGTTGTTAGTTAGTGCGAAGATATTGGTGTAGCATAGAACACGATAGGACCCTGAACTCGGTTAAGTGGATGAACATAGCGATGAGTCTCTACATACGAGCATTCTTGGCCGGGATAAGAAGGATTTGATGGTGGATGAGAAACATTGGCATAACACGGTGGGTTCTAAACATTATAGGCGAGATTGATTTATTTTCACATGAGGAGGATAAACATTTTCCCTTGAGAATGGTAATGGAAGTAGAATCCGGTGGATACATAGGAGCCCGTGAGGAGGATAATCGTGGTCTGGGAGAACTCCGGTGGTGTTTGGGATACCACCCGGATAAGATTGCCCATAAGATGTTCCAAAAGGGACAGGATTGAATACTCCTCCTAGTGGTTTATTATACAAGTTCCCCCGATGTGGGGTTGCGTTAAATGCCTCCCTAAAATATACTCCCGAGTTGTGAAAGGGTTTCAACAAATGAGGTTGCCCCTTGCGATGGTGGATTCTGACCAGAGGTGTATTTGGAAAATGGAGACGCCCTCCGGGAGGAACGCAAGTGGGTTGTCCCCGAGAGGGAGTAGTCCCTCCATGGAAAGGTATTGCTCCAAGAGGGAAATGTTTGTTGGATGGTGTTTTCCCTCTAGGTGTGTTGGACAGCAAGTGCAGTTCTGCGGGTAGAAAGATGTCGGGCAGGGATCTACATGGAACATGTGGGTAGCCAGAAGTAAAAATCTTGTAGAAGCTGAGGGGTAGAGATTGAGAGAATGCTTTTGGGGATGAGTATGGGTGATGGGTCCAACACTTCGAGATTTGACTTGTCTTTGAATTATGGCATTAGATAGACATCATCCCTAATGTTGGAGTGATTCATGGTTTTATTACAGGAAGGTCATGTTTCCACCTAGAAGTCCACGAGTTGAGAGTTGTCAGCGATTTGAAGTATTTCATAAAGATTGCATCTGTTCAAGTCCTCCACTAAAATGAAGATGTGGATTTGTTTAAACTATGGTCTTTAGGATGAGCCAGTCATATACTAGTCACCAAATAATACAGTTGTAATGGATCCCTATATATGTTTGATAAATATCCTCTCAGGCAATCGTGGATCTATTACGTTTATGGCGTTCCCAAAGTCTAATGAACCAAAGTGGCGTTCGAGAGGATTCCTGACATAGATGTAGTAGTGGCCTAAGTAATTAGAAAGCACCTTAGTTATCTAGCAGAGACAGCAATAGCACTTCTAGTGTAAGATTGATTTTCTACCTCTCTATTGTAGTTGTCTTCTGGAGGGTTTGGAGGTAAGGGTTGATATCCTTTTGGAGGAAGCCCTTTCATCCCTCGTGATGATGAAGACCTTTATGGGCGTCTAGGTTCAATTGTGGGAAAAAGCAAGGTACACTAAAATCTGGGCCTTCACCAAAAAAGAAACAAAACATGCTAATAAAATCTAGGAATCCAGCAAAGTAGACAAAACTTCTCTCGATGACAGTACTAGTTAGTCTGATTAAAATCCAATGTCGCGTGATCAATTCAAGAAAGGGCTAGGATATGGTGGAATAATTACAATGGTGAGGCACAGCAATGGTCTTTTACTTTGTACAAGCTTCCATGCAATAATTGTGGTTTTACCCTCCAAAGGAGCCAGAGGGAGTTTGACCAATGTCTGTTCAGTGCAAATGAAGACTTACCCTTCACCATCACCTTGTGTAAATACCCTAAATATATAGGCTACTAATGTTACCAACTAAAATATTGATGCCTGGGGAAACAATCGAAAGTCTGTTCCACATGCAAAGGTAGGGTATATATCCTGAAATCAACTCAAAGGCTTTCATTCATAATTGTGGGTATACCCTCATGTGACCCCCAATATATGATCTGGCCACTACAAATAGTTGAACCATGCAGGAATAATCTTCGTAATTAGAATCACGGAGCCTGCGTGTGTAACCCACATTGAGAGGGATCGAAGAAAATATCTGACCGATTGGATTTGACTCTCCTATTTCGGAGATGTATTGTTTGTTTTGAAAACTTTTGGAGGATGTACTCTGCATCATAATTCGCCCGAATGCGACCTCGTGTGTAACCCCTGTGTGAGAGGGGGATCCCAGAAAACCAATACGACAATTGGATTTGACTCTCCCTAGCTCAGGATGCTAATGTTTGTTTTGAAAAACTTTGGAGAGTTGTACTCACAGCCTAATCCAAAGTGATAACCCTAGTCTACTGTTGGTAGAAGATCCTAAAAACAAAAATGTTCTAGATCATTTTTAATTAGCGTTCGTTTTAGAGTTTTTATTTACTCAAAGGGTATATGAAAGTGAAATTGATGGAATGATGACTCAAATTACCAAAAAATACATGAAATATGATAAGCAATCATTTCTTTTCAATGAACGCCTATTTAAGGGAAAGAGAAAGAGTCGTTTTCACTATCAAACACTAATATGAAATGTCTTCAATCAATCGGTTCTCAATTGAATCCAATGCAATGCTAAAACATTTTCAAAAATGACTTCTAATATGCAAACCCATCACTAATATGTATCTTTATCGTTTGTATGCGAATGATGATTAATGCAATGCAAAAAACTTCTCCTACCAACTACCCTTTCAGATCAAGGAGATTCAGACAAGTATGATCAGATTTCACACAAACAACACACCCTCTTGTTATCAAACAAGAGAAAGAAAACCAAAAACGTAAAAGGAAGGAGAAAGAGATTGGACAAGATGACCTTAAAGAACCAAAATGAGAATATTCACAGAGTTCTGATGTCCTTCACCAGAGTTTCTGCTTAGTCAGACAAGAGAGAAAAACGCAGTGGATTGATTCCAAGTTCTCAACAGGAGAAAAAACTCAAAATAAGGGAGAAGGTCACAAAAAATGAATAGCAAAGTGCCTACTTCTCATAAAGTAGAGGGTCAAATGTCATTAGGAAGATGTAACGAAGCATCAAGAAGCTGGACAGGGGCAAAAAACAGAGACTGAGTTGCAGAAAACATAATTCTGGAAGGTATTTTTTCCAAGGAGAGGCTAGAGATCTAGTGTAAGGGCCACCAGAGAATTATAAAGCTCTGTTTAAGGCCTCTAGGGAGTTTTGGAACTAGGCTAACATGGGCACAGGGGCGCCAGACTCAAAAACTCAGAAAAATGTAAAAAAAAACCATAAACTCAGTCAATTTTTTGTCAATCAAGATGCATGTGATGGATTGAGGATTGAATCAGCAAGTGCAATCATACATAGGGGCTGAACAAGGCCTATAGAAAACAAATGGTAATACAAGGTCTATGAGGAAAAACCAAAACCAAAAGTTTCGATTCGATTCCCCAGCAGAGTCACTAGTTTCTGTTGAAGGAAAATCTCCTTGCGGAGAGGTAGATCTCCTCTTGAGAGCTAGAATCTTAACTCTTAAGAAATAAGACGCTTATCATGGAAACTGACTTCCTGTTAGGTCTATATAAACTAATGTATGAGGAGGAAGGAGAAAATAAGTACCTTTTATCGGTGTTTTGTCCCTGCACGGTCCGAGTTGACCTCCAATCTTTCGCTCCTCGATAAGCCCTGTAGAGAAACAAAAGTACAACCACTTCCTACTCTACTGATATTATCTTGAAATAGACCTATCTATTAAAGACAAGTTCATGTGAGACTAAGCAAAAACTAGAAAGAAACAGGCCAAGCATATTATATTGATGAGAACAATGACAAAAGAAACTTACAATCGTAGATGCAAATGCAGCAGCTTCATTGAATCCTCTTTGTCTAACCCTTTCTCAAAAGACCCACGATCAGAATGATAGCAACTTCACTGATTATTCTCCTCCACATCACTGTGTGTTTCCTATGAGATCATAGGTTTCATGCTTCTAATTCTTCCCCCTTTTCACCATAAGAAAGCCTGCTTATATAGGCTTGGAGAGACCCAACTACTTGAGATATCTTTGGAGTAAGTTGAGGATTTTCCTCCTTGAGTTAGGGATCTTCCCTAAGATCATGGTTGGACTAGGGATTCGAATCCAATTGCCTTCCAAGATTGAAAAGATATTTCCCCCATTCTTCTCAACAAACCAACTGTTGCCCATAATAGGTAGCACTCCCTTAAAAAGGCTATCAAAGTGTTATAACGCTCCCCAGTAAGGTTTAGGGGGCACCAACACTCCCACCAGTAGTAGCGCTCCTCCAAAAGGGAAGAGGGAGTTTTATAACGCTCCCATATAGTGCATAGGGGGGCGCCAACACTCCTGAGAGAGGTATAGGGGAGCGCTCTCCTCTAAAAACCCAAATTCAATGGTTCTTTCAGATGGCAAGAGGTACATAACTCCAGTTAACCATTCCTCTTCTTCCAAATCAAGTGTTTGTGGTGTTTCAAGTGTCTTTTTGATGTCATTATAAGTATGACATAAGCATCATGGTAGTATGATTTGCTTGACACTTGCGACACTTGTGAGCAATATGTGACACTTGTAATGACGACACTTGCGACACTATCGAAGTGAGTAATTTTGATGTGTAACACTCAGAGCAATAAAATAAAACAAATGCGGAAATAAAATATAGAAGATACACAATACAATAGAGACACATATATACGTGGTTCACCCAGTGTGGGCTACGTCCACCAAAGAAAAATCCAAGTCCTTCCTTTATTATTGTTGTTCCTGAGTTTATGTTTTAAGGCTATAAAACTTTCTGTCAAGGCATCCGTAAATGATTTAAAGAAATGATTTGGAAATAAGGAATCAAAGAAATATCAAAGCAGATTTCGTTTCTCAATTGCCTCTGTCTTGCTTCCTGTTGTTCTTGAATGCTAATGTCTCGCTCAATAGAATCCCATGATCTTTCTAACTCAACCCGGTTAGTTGACGTTTGTAAAATGGTATTGAATAAACTTAAGGCAATACTGGTTTGATCCTGTAGGCCCGGTTCAACATTGGGTTGTCTTCTATTAGGGACAGTCATGGATGATAAAAGTTTAATAGTTTATAAATGGATTTTAATCGGTTTGTTACTTCAGATTTCCAGAGATGAGATCAAGGAAAACAATTTTAAAATATAAAACAATAATGTAAACACATTCAAGGCCATTTCCTGATTTTGTAACAATTTCAAAAATTATAAACAATAAATAAAAACTACATAGAAATATAAGGCTTTTATCAAGAAAGAATCTTATATTTCGATAGACGATAATGAAGGAAAAACGAGGTTTCTAACAGAGTTAAGTATTAAGGAACAAAAGTTTTACAGGTCTTAAAATTACTAAAGCAATTTCGGAGGAAAGACTATAAAGCATTTAACATCCAAACCAATCTGAAATAATAAACAACGATGTATATAGCTTCAAACTGATTTACTTGTTAGAGTAAACATTAAAGGAAAAATTCGACAAAGTATACTAAACAGGGAGAAGACACATAGTTACAAAGTTGCAGGATCCAAAATCTCGTTTGTGATCAATATTCCAATGTATTTCAAAACTGATATTACAAAAATGGCTCTCTCCAAAATTTCCGAAGCCCTTTCTCAGCCTTTTGAAACTACATTTATACATTTCATCAAAGCTTCTTGTTGGTGACTAACCAAGCTCCTAAAATTTCGGTTGCATAAAAATAATGTCAACCGTTTACAATTTCTTTCAAAATTCTAATAATAAAAACATTTAAAAAAGTTTTAAGTTTGCGTTGACGAACTTCCTTTCTCTGCTTCAACGCACTTAACACATTTTCCCAAAAAATTTACTAAGATCCTGGGAGCCTCGGGTATCTCATTTGCTTCAAATGAGAAAAATCTTCTCTGTAATTCAGGCAACCGACTTTCTATCATTCTTTCTATGAATTTAACAGTTTTCAACCTTAAACTTGAAGACACCATCCACTTGTTGATCTCTGTGATGTTGATCAATTTGATGTTTGAAATTTCTGTTTTCTTTTCTTCCAACTCTTCTCTAAACTTCAACTGGTGCTTGGCAATATTGACTTCACCTAACAATCCAGAACAACCATCTGTTCTGATATTTAATGAACTTTTTTCAAAGAGATCGAAGATTTCTTGGCAATCTTTATTAACTTCCCTTGTGATTTGTTTATATTCGTCCAACTTTGTTTCCCATACTTTAATCATTATATCCCCTTTAACCTGTTTATAAATAGACAATTTCTGAATCTTTTCAACTTCTTCCTTTGATGAGGAAGCCACTGCTTTCTGAAAAGTTGTCCTAGCTGCTTTTGCCTCCCTTTCTTTCT
>SNQJ01S0080954.1:26702-62267 GCA_010110895.2 Picea sitchensis | reverse complement strand
CATCTGGTATTTTGTTAGGTAGTTTACCCTTTTGCTGCAAATAAAGAAGCACAGATGATGTTTGTTTACATCTCAAATAGCGGTATTTTAGAACAACAGTGATATGTTCTAAAAGATCTATGCATCTTTTTAAACTAGATTTAATAAAGTTTTCATAACTATCCAACTTGAACATTGAATTTTTTATTGTATTTGAGAACTCCTTATTTAAAGCTTCAATCAAATCTGGTCTAAATTTGGTGTACTCCACTTGACAAGAAACCAATTTTACTTCACTTTCTTTAATAACCTCCAACTGAAAATCGATGTGACTCTCATTGTGAGCATAACAATTCACAATTATTCCCAATATATCTGGATCTTTTCCATCTATGGATCCAAAGAGATACATATCCGGAAACATATTCATGGGTGTTTCTATTTGAACATACCAATCATCCACAAAGTCATAGTTATTGGATGTATTGTACTTCCTAATCGTTTCAAAAGTAGAAGTCAAAATTGTTGTTGGAACTGCAATTTGAGTGGCATGAGTTTTTTGTTTTTTGGATGACGGTTGTAGCATTTTTCTTTGCTTCGAGTAGAGGGCCTCCGAAAACAATAATAAGAAATTGTTATCATAAATCACAATGAAATTATAATTACAAATTTTATCATACATTTTTCTATCAAAATTTGAAAGGACCATCTAATCTAACCATTTTTAGAGTATAAATAATAATAAAAAAAACCATACCAATTGGAGGAGGAATCATTTGTGTATCAATTGCTTTCCTTTTTTTCTTCAATGCTTTACATGGAATTTCATATGCGCTACATTCCATAGTTTTTGAAAACAATAGTTAAAAAATTGTCTATAATTTCAAATGGATGGAAAAAAAGATGCAATAACAAACATTACTAAAGAGCCTTATAATATATCATTTTTTCATTTACATGCACAAGAACAAATACATTTATGTCCTATGCAAGCTACCCACATAATGATATTACAAAATTCATCTAGTGTCAAATTGCATACGAATATTATCTAACTATTTGTAAATGAGTATAAGTTAGATTTTAAAATGTCATATGAACATAAGACTTGTGATGTGTCATATTTGCATTCACTTTTTTCCTCGATTCTTTTGTTTGAATTTTAGTTGCACCGTAGTTCTTATCATATGAAAATATTGTAAAATATAATATTACAATAATTTCAAAAGAATTAAAAGAAAAAGAATTAAAAAACACAATTGTTTTCTATAACATCCCATTTCATACATATGCAGAACAACATGGAAGTCCATATCATACACAACCTTACTACAAGAAAAACAATAGCTCAAAATTCTTCAATCAACATTAATATACTAGCATATTGTCTAACCATTTGTAACGAAGTTTAAACCTATTTTGAAACTGCCATACCATTTAAAGAATATTGTGTTGGCGTATTCCATGATTTTTCTTTTTTCTTCCGTGATTTTTCTTTTTTGTTGGATAATTCCTTTGAAATTTCACTTTCTTCATAGTCCATGATTTCTAAAAATAAAAATAAAAAACTATTACCACAACTTGAAATTATTGAAGACAACATAAATTTATAAATATTATCATTTCTTGCGATATTGTACTTGTAACAAAATGAACAAGAATCATGACAATCATTTGAACAAAGATATTTCTAGAACATGAATTGCATCATTTTGATTGTTCATTGAGGAAAAATAGCACCCACTAGCTTTCCTTCTAGCAGAAGTGCATTGCCAACAACAACATTATATAGTGAAAGAAAACTAACTACTGCTCAATTTCCATGTAAGAAAGGAACAAGTGTAAATCTTATGACAATGTCATATTTAAATACAACTATTCTTTCATAGTCATAGATCTTATTCGCTCTCTCTAGAGATGATAAAAAGATGTCTCAAACAAAACCATTCGATGGTGGTGAAAAGGTAGCAGGTGCTAACTTTCACTTTTGCATAAGCACAAACACATTTCGAACAACATCATTCCACTTGTGGAAAGCTAGCGCGTACTAGATTTCCCTTTTGCACAAGCACAAGTGCATATAAAACAATATCATTCCATCGGGGTGGAAAGCTAGCGCATGCTAGATTTCCCTCTTGCACAAGAAAAAGTGCATCTCAAACAACATCATTCCACCATGAGGGAAAGCGCACGTGTAGGGGAAAGCTAGCACGTGTTATATTTC
The DNA here is from genome assembly GCA_010110895.2 of Picea sitchensis. NCBI lineage: Eukaryota > Viridiplantae > Streptophyta > Pinopsida > Pinales > Pinaceae > Picea > Picea sitchensis. The sequence continues at coordinate 60,064 of SNQJ01S0080954.1, read as the reverse complement.
TCTCTTGCACAAGCACAAACACATCTCAAACATCATTCTAGCATAGGGTAAAGTTAACATGTGCTAACTTTCCCTCTCGCACAAGTACAAACACATCTCAAACAACATAATTCCACTGTAAGGAAAAGCTAGTGTCTGCTAACTTTCCCTCTTGGACAAGCACATATGCATCTCGAACATCTTTTCACCATGGGGGAAAGCTAGCACGTGCTAGTTTTCCCTTATGCACAACCACAAAAGCATATAAAAAAACATCATTCCACCATGGAAGAATAAGAACAAATGCTAGCTTTCCCTCTTGCACAAGAACAAGTGCATATCAAACAACATCATTCCACCTTGGAGCAAAATTAGTGCATGCTAGTTTTCCCTCTAGCACAAGCATATATCAAAGAACATCATTCCACCTTCAGGGAAAGCTAGTGTGTGCTAGTTTCCCTATTACACAAGAACAAGTGCATCTCTAACAACATCATTCCATCGTATGTAAAAACTAGCATGTGCTAACTTTCCCTCATGGACAAGCACAAACACATCTTGAACATCTTTCCATCGGGGGGGAAATCTAGCACGTGCTAAATTTTTGTTTTGTACAACCACAAGCGTATCTAAAACAACATTATTTTAGTGTGGGGGAAAGCTAACGCATGCTAGCTTTTTCATCTTGCACAAGAACATCTCGGACAACATCATTCCATCGTGGGGGGAAAATAGCACGTAATAGCTTTCCCTTTTGCACAAGCACAAGTGCATATCAAACAATATCATTCCACTGGGGTGGAAATCTAGCACATGCTAGATTTCCCTCTTGCAGAAGAACAAGTGCATCTCCAAAAACATCATTCCATCATTGGGGAAAGCTAGTGTGTAGGGGAAATCTATCACGTGCTATATTTCCCTCTTGCACAAGCATAATTTCATCTCAAACATCATTATAGCATAGGGGAAAGTTAACGCGTGCTAACTTTCCCTCTTGCACAAGTACAAACACATCTCAAACAACATAATTCCACTGTAAAAAAAAGCTAGTGTGTGCTAACTTTCCCTCTTGGATAAGCATAGATGCATTTCGAACATCATTTCATCATGGGGGAAAGCTAGCACGTGCTAGCTTTCCCTTGTGCACAACCAGAAGAGCATCTAGAACAACATCGTTCCACAATGGAAGAAATCTAATGCATGCTAGCTTTTTGTCTTGCACAAGCACATCTCGGACAACACCACCTCCCCTGAGGGGAGGAGGTGGAGGGGCCCCATGACCCATTCTACCGTGGGGGAAATCTAGCGTGTGCTAGACTTCCCTCTTGCGCAATAACAAGTGTATATCAAACAACATCATTCCACCTTGGAGTAAATCTAGTGCATGCTAGTTTTCCCTCTGGCACAAGTGCATATCAAATAAAATCAGTCCACCTTTGAGGAAAGCTAGTGTTTGCTAGCTTCCCTATTACACAAGCACAAGTGCATCTCGAACAACATCATTCCACCATAAGTAAAAAATAGCATGTGCTAAATTTTCCTCATGAACAATCACAAACACATCTCGAACATCATTCCATCGTGAGGGAAAGCTAGCACATGCTAACTTTATGTTTTTCAAAACCACTAGCACATCTAAAACAACGCTATTTCAGCGTGGGCGAAAGCTAACGTGTGCTAGCTTTCCATATTTCACAAACACATCTTGGACAACATCATTCTACCATGGGGAAAACTAGCACATACTAGCTTTCCCTTTTGCACAAGCATAGGTGCATATCAAACAATATCATTCCAGCGTGGGGGAAATCTAGCACGTGCTAGTGTTCCCTCTTGCACAAGCACAAATGCATCTCAAAAAACATCATTCCACCATAGGGGAAAGCTACCATGTAGGGGAAAGCTAGCACGTGCTATCTTTCCATATTCCACAAGCACAATTGCATCTTGAACATCATTCTAGCATAGGAAAACGTTAGCGTGTGCTAACTTTCCCTCTTACACAAGCACAAATGTATCTCAAACAACATCATTCCATCATGGAGGAAATTCCTTGCATGTTAGCCTTCCCTCTTGCACAAGCATAAATGAATCTCAAACAACATAATTCAACCCTAAGGGAAAGCTAGCGAGTGCTAGCTTTCCCACTCACAGAAGTACAAGTGCATCTTGAACAAAATCATTCCATCGTAAAGAAAAGCTAGCGTTTGCTAACTTTTCATCTTGCACAGGCACAAAAACACCTCGAACATCATTCCACCATGGTAGACGTGCTAGCTTTCCCTCTTTCACAACCACAAATGCATCTAGAACAACTTCATTCTACTGAGGGGGAAAGCTAATGCATGTTAACTTTTCATCTTACACAAGTACAAACACATATCGAAAAACATCATTCGACTGTAGGGGAAAGCTATATTTCCCCCTTGCACAAGCAACTATGCATATCAAACAACATTCCACCATCGGGGAAAGGTAGCATGTGATAGCTTTCCCTCTTGCACAAGCATAGGTGAATCTTGAACAACATTATTCCACCATGAGGGAAAGATAGTGTGTGTTAGCTTTCCCTCTTGCATAAGAACAAATGCATCTCCAACAACATCATTCCGCCATAGAGTAAAGCTAGAATCATTCCACCATGGGGTGCAGCTACTGTGTGCTAGCTTTTCCTATTGCGCAATCACAAGTGCATCTCGAAAAACATCATTCCACCATGGGGGAAAGCTAGCACATCCTAGATTTCCCTCTTGCACAAGCACAAGTGCATATTGAACAACATCATTTTAGCATGGAGGAAAGCTTACAAATGCTAGTCTTGCCTCTTGCACAAGCATAAGCTCATCTTGAACAACATCATTCCACCATCAAGGAAATCTAGTGTGTGGTAGCTTTCTCTCTTTGAACAAGCACAAGTGCATATTGAAACAACATCGTTCCACCATGGGGGAAAGCTAGATTATGTTGGATTTCCCTCTTGCAAAAGCACAAGCACATCTCGAACAACATCATTCCACCATGGGGGAAAGCTAGCGCATGCTAGCTTTCTCTCTTGCACAAGCACTAGCGCATCTCAAAAATCATCCCACCATGGGGGTAAGCTAGCACGTGATAATTTTCCCTCTTGCACAAGCACAAGATCATATTAAACATCATTCAATGTGGGGGAAATCTATTATGTGTTAGCTTTCCCCCTAGCACAACCACATCTCGAATAACATCATTCCAACATGGGGGAAAGCTAGCGCATGCTAGCTTTCCATTGTGCAGAAGCACAAGTGAATCTCGAATAAAATCATTCCACCATGGAGGAAAGGTAGCATGTGCTATATTTCCCTCTTGCACAAGCAAAAGCACATCTCGAACAACATCATTTTGGCATGGAGGAAAGCTTCCACATGCTAGTCTTCCCTCTTGCACAAGCATAAGCTCATCTTGAGCAACATCATTCCACCATCTAGGAAATCTAGTGTGTGCTAGCTTTCCCTCTTGAACAAGCACAAGTGCATCTTGAAACAACATCATTCAACTGTGGGGGAAAGTTATTTTATGTTGGATTTCCCTCTTGCAAAAGCACAAGAACATCTCGAACAACAACATTCCACTGTGGGGGAAATCTAGCACATGCTAGCTTTCCCTCTTACAAAGGCACTAGCACATATAGAAAATCATCCCACCATGGTGGTAAGCTAACACATGTTAATTCTCCTTGTTGCACAAGCACAAGCTCATCTCAAACAACATCATTCAATGTGGAGGAAATCTCGCATGTGCTAGCTTTACCCCTATCACAATCACATCTCGAATAACATAATTCCACCATCGGGGAAAGCTAGCGCGTGCTAGTTTTCCATATTGCAAAAGCAAAAGTGCATCTCGAACAACATCATTCAACCATGGGGGATAGATAGCGCGTGGTATCTTTCCCTCTTGCACAAGCACAAGCACATATCAAACAACATCATTTTAGCATGTAGGAAAGCTTGCACATCTAGTCTTCCCTCTTGCACAAGCATAAGCTCATCTTGAACAACATCATTCCACCGTCATGGAAATCTAGCGTGTGCTAACTTTCCCTCTTGAACAAGCACAAGTGCATCTTGACACAACATCATTCCACCGTGGGGAAAAGCTATTTTATTTTGGATTTCCATCTTGCAAATGCTCTAGCACATCTCAAACAACATCATTCCACCATGGGGGAAAGCTAGGGCATGCTAGTTTTTTCTCTTGCACAAGCACTAGTGCATCTCAAAAATCATCCGACCATGGGGGTAAGATAGCGTGTGCTAGTTTTCACTCTTGCACAAGCACTAGCTCATCTCAAACAACATCATTCAATGTGGGGGAAAGCTATCATGTGCTATCTTTCCCCCTAGCACAATCACATCTCGAATAAAATCATTCCAACATGGGGGAAAGATAGCACATGCTATCTATTCCCCACATTGAATGATGTTGTTTGAGATGAGCTAGTGCTTGTGCAAGAGGGAAAACTAGCACACGCTATCTTACCTCCATGGTGGGATAATTTTCGAGATGTGCTAGTGCTTGTGCAAGAGGAAAAGCTAGCATGCGCTAGCTTTCCCCCACGGTAGAATGATGTTGTTCGAGATCTGCTTGAGATTTTGCAAGAGGGAAATCCAACATAAACTAGCTTTCCCCCATGGTGGAATGATGTTGTGTCAAGATACACTTGTGCTTGTTTGTGCTAGCATTCCATCTTGCAGAAGCACAAGTGCATCTTGAACAACATCATACCAACATGGGGGAAAGCAAGTGCATGCTAGCTTTCCCTCTTGCATAAGCACAAGCGCATATCAAACAACATCATTTTAGCATCGAGGAAAGCTTGCACATGCTATTCTTCCCTCTTGCACAAGAATAACCTCATCTTGAACAACATCATTCCACCATCAAGTAAATCTAGTGTGTGCTACCTTTCCCTCTTGAACAAGCACAAGTGCATCTTGAAACAACATCATTCCACCGTGGGGGAAAGCTAGTTTATGTTGGATTTCACTCTTGGAAAAGCACAAGCACATCTCGAATAACATCATTCCAACATGGGGGAAATCTAGCATGTGCTAGCTTTCCATTTTGCATAAGCACAAGTGCATCTCGAACAATATCATTCCACCATGGGGGATAGCTAGTTTGTGCTAGCTTTCCCTCTTGCACAAGCACAAGCACATCTCGAACAACATCATTTTAGTATGGAGAAAATCTTTCACATGCTAGTCTTCCCTCTTGCACAAGAATAACCTCATCTTGAACAACATCATTCCACCATGAACTAAATCTAGCATGTGCTACCTTTCCCTCTTGAACAAGCACAAGTGCATATTGAAACAACATCATTCCACCGTGGGGAAAAGCTAGTTTATGTTGGATTTCCCTCTTGCAAAAGAACAAGCACATCTCGAATAACATCATTCCAACATGGGGGAAAGCTAGCGCGTGCTAGCTTTCCATTTTGCAGAAGCACTAGTGCATCTCGAACAACATCATTCCACCATGGGGGAAAGCTAGCACATGCTAGATTTCCCTCTTGTACAAGCACAAGTGCATCTCAAACAACATCAATTTAGCATGAAGGAAAGTTTGCACATGCTAGTGTTCCCTCTTGCACAAGAATAACCTCATCTTGAACAACATCATTCCACCGTCAAGGAAATCTAGCGTCTACTAGCTTTCCATCTTGAACAAGTACAAGTGCATCTTGAAACAACATCATTCCACCGTGGGGGAAAGTTAGTTTATGTTGGATTTTCCTCTTGAAAAACCACAGGCACATCTCGAACAACATCATTCTACCATGGGGGAAAGCTAGCGCATATCAAAAATTTTAGCTTTCCCTATTGCACAAGCACTAGTGCATCTCAAAAATCATCCCATCATGGGGGTAAGCTAGCATGTGCTAGTGTTCCCTTTTGCACAAGTTCAACCTCATCTCAAACAACATCATTCAATATGGGGGAAATATAGCATGTGCTAGATTTCCCCCTAGCGCAATCACATCTCAAATAACATCATTCCAAGATGTGGGAAAGCTAGCGCATGCTAGCTTTCCATCTTACAGAAGCTCAGGTGCATCTCAAACAACATCATTCCACCATGGGGGAAAGCTAGCGTGTGCTATCTTTCCCTCTTGCACAAGCACAAGCTCATCTCGAAAAACATCAATTTAGCATGGAGGAAAGCTCGCACATGCTAGTCTTGGCATGGAGGAAAGCTCACACATGCTAGTCTTGCCTCCTACGCCAGCATAAGCTCATCTTGAACAACATCATTCCACCGTCAAGGAAATCTAGCGTGTGCTAGCGTTCCCTCTTGAACAAGCACAGGTTCATATTGAAACAACATCATTCCACCATGGGGGAAAGCTATTTTATGTTGGATTTCCCTCTTGAAAAATTAAAATCACATCTCGAACAACATGATTCCAACGTGGGGGAAAGGTAGCATGTGATATCTTTCCCTCTTGCACAAGCACTAGTGAATCTCGAAAATCGTCCCACCATGGGGGTAAGCTTGCACGTCCTAGTTTTCCCTCTTGCACAAAAACAATATCATCTCAAACAACATCATTCAATGTGGGGGAAAGCTAGAATATGCTATCTTTCCCCCTAGCACAATCACATCTCGAATAACAACATTCCACCATGGGGGAAAGCTAGCATGTGGTACCTTTCCCACTTAAACTAGCAAAAGCGCATCTCGAACAACATTGTTCCACCATGGGGATAAGCTAGTGCATGCTAGATTTCCCTCTTGCACAAGCACAAGTGCATCTTGAACAACATCATTTTAGCATGGAGGAAAGCTTGCACATGGTAGTCTTCCCTCTTGCACAAGTATAAGCTCATCTTGAACAACATCACTCCACCTTCAAGGAAATCTAGCATGTGCTAGCTTTCCCTCTTGAACAAGCGCAAGTGCATCTTGAAACAACATCATTCCACCGTGGGGGAAATCTATTTTATGTTGGATTTCCCTCTTGCCGAAGAACAAGCACATCTCAAACAACATCATTCCACCATGGGGGAAAGCTAGCGCATGCTAGCTTTCCCTCTTGCATAAGCACTAACACATCTCAAAAATCATCCCACCATGGGGGTAAGCTTGCCCATGCTAGTTTTCCGTCTTGCACAAGAAGAAGCTCATCTCAAACAACATCATTCAATGTGCTAGCTTTCCCCCTAACATAATTACATCTCAAATAACATCATTCCAACATGGGGGAAAGCTAGCACATGCTGGATTTCCATCTTGCAGAACCACAAGTGCATCTCGAACAACATCATTCCACCATGGGGGAAAGCTATTGCGTGCTAGATTTCCCTCTTGCACAAGCACAAGTGCATGTCGAACAATTATTTTATCATGGAGGAAAGCTTGCACATGCTAGTCTTCCCTCTTGCACAAGCATAAGCTCATCTTGAACAACAGCATTCCACTGTCAAGGAAATTTACCGTGTGCTAGCTTTCCCTCTTGAACAAGAAAAAGTGCATCTTGAAACAACATCATTCCACCATGGGGGAAAGCTAGTTTAGCTTTGGATTTCCCTCTTGCAAAAGCACAAGCACATCTCGAACAACATCATGCCACCATGGGGAAAGCTGGATGTTATCTTTCCCTCTTCACAAGCACTAGCGTATCTCGAAAATCATCCAACCATGGGGGTAAGCTAGCGCATGCTTGTTTTCAATCTTGTAGAAGCAGAAGCTCATATCAAACAACATCATTAAATGTGGGGGGAATCTAGCATGTGCTAGCTTTCCCCCCAGCACAATCACATCTCGAATAACATCATTCCAACATGGGGGAAAGCTAGTGTGTGCTAACTTTCAATCTTGCAGAAGCACAAGTGCATCTCGAACAACATCATTTCACCATGGGGGAAAGCTAGCTCATGATAGGTTTCCCTCCTGCACAAGCACAAGCGCATCTTGAACAACATCATTTTATCATGCAGGAAAGTTTGCACATGCTACTCTTCCCTCTTGCACAAGCATAAGCTCATCTTGAACAACATCATTCCACCATCAAGGAAATCTACCGTGTGCTAACTTTCCCTCTTGAACAAGCACAAGTGCATCTTGAAACAACATCATTCCACCATGGGAGAAAGCTATTTTATGCTGGATTTCCCTCTTGCATAAGCACAAGCACATCTCGAACAACATGATTCCACCATTGGGAAAAGCTAGTGCATGCTAGCTTTTCCTCCTGCACAAGCACTAGCGCATCTCGAAAATCATCCCACCATGGAGGTAAGCTAGCGTGTGTTAGTTTTCCCTCTTCAAGAAGAACAAGCTGACCTCAAACAACATCATTCAATGTGGCGGAAAGATAGCATCTGCTAGCTTTCCCCCAGCACAATCACATCTTGAATAACATAATTCCAACATGGGGAAAGCTAGTGTGTGCTAGCTTTCCATCTTGCATAAGCACAAGTGCATCTCGAACATCATTCCACCATGGGGATAAGCTAGCATGTGCTATCTTTCCCTCTTGCATAAGCACAAGAACATCTTGAACAACATCATTTTAGCATGGAGGAAAGCTTGCACATGCTAGTCTTCCCTCTTGCACAAGCATAAGCTCATCTTAAACAACATCATTCGACCATCAAGGAAATCTAGCATCTGCTAGATTTCCCTCTTGAACAGGAACAAGTGCATCTTGAAACAACATCATTCCACCGTGGTGGAAAGCTATTTTATGTTGGATTTTTCTCTTGCAAAAGAAAAAATACATCTTGGACAACATCATTCCACCATGGGGGAAAGCTGGTGGATGCTAGCTTTCCCTGTTGCATAAGCACTAGCACATCTCGAAAATCATATGACCATGTGGGTAAGCTAGCGCGTGCTAGTTTTCCCTCTTGTACAAGCACAAGCTCATCTCAATCAACATCATTCAATGTGTGGGAAAGCTAGCATGTGCTAGCTTTCCCCCTAGCACAATCACATCTTGAATAACATCATTCCAGCATGGGGGAAAACTAGTGCGTGCTAGTTTTCAATCTTGCAGAAGCACAAGTGCATCTAGAACAACATCATTCCACCATGGTGGAAATATAGCATGTGCTATTTTTCCCTCTTGCACAAACATAAGCGCATCTTGAACAACAACATTTTAGATTGGAGGAAAGCTTTCACATGCTAGTCTTCCCTCTTGCGCAAGCATAAGCTCATCTTGAACAACATCATTCCACCCTCAAGGAAATCTACCGTGTGCTAGCTTTCCCTCTTAAACAAGCATAAGTGCATCTTAAAACCACATCATTCCACTGTGGGGGAAAGCTAGTTTACGTTGGATTTATGTCTTGTAGAAGCACAAGCACATCTGGAACAACATGATTACATCGTGGGGGAAAGATAGTGAAAGCTAGCTTTCCCTCTTGCACAAGCACTAGCACATCTCAAAAATCATCCCACCATGGGGGTAAGCTAGCGCGTGCTAGTTTTCTCTCTTCCAGAAGCACAAGATCATCTCAAAAAACATCATTCAATGTGGGGGAAAGATAGCATGTGATACCTTTCCCCTAGCACAATCACATCTCTACTAACATCATTCCAACATGGGGGAAAGCTAACACGTGCTAGCTTTCCATATTGTAGAAGCACAAGTGCATCTCGAACAACATCATTCCACCATGGGGATAAGCTTGCACATGCAAGCTTTGCCTCTTGCACAAGCACAAGCACATCTCAAACAACATCATTTTAGCATGGAGGAAAGCTTGCACATGGTAGACTTCCCTCTTGCACAAGTATAAGCTCATCTTGAACAACATCACTCCACCTTCAAGGAAATGTACCATGTGCTAGCTTTCCATCTTGAACAAGCACAAGTGCATCTTGAAACAACATCATTCCACCATAGCGGAAAGCTAGTTTATGTTGGATTTCCCTCTTGCAGAAGCACAAGCACATCTCGAACAACTTGATTCCACCATGGGGGAAAACTAGTGCATGCTAGCTTTCCCTCTTGCACAAGCACTAGCGCATCTCGAACAAGCACAAGCTAATGCTAGTTTTCCCTCTTTCACAAGCACAAGCTCATCTCAAACACCATCATTCAATGTGGGGGAAAGCTATCATGTGCTAGCTTTCCCCCAGCACAATCACATCTAAAATAACATCATTCCAACATGGGGGAATGCTTGCATGTGCTAGCTTTACATCTTGCAGAAGCACAATTGCATCTCAAACAACATCATTCCACCATGGGGATAAGCTAGTGTGTGCTATCATTCACTCTTGCATAAGCACAAGCACATCTCGAACAACATCATTTTAGCATGAAGGAAAGCTTCCACATGCTAGTATTCCCTCTTGCACAAGCATAAGCTTATCTTGAAAAACATCATTCCACCATCAAGGAAATCTAGCATGTGCTAGCTTTCCCTCTTGAACAGGCAAAGGTGCATCTTCAAACAACATCATTCCACCATGGGGGAAAGCTAGTTTATGTTGGATTTCTCTCTTACAAAAGAACAAACACATCTTGGACAACATCATTTCATCGTGAGGGAAAGCTGGTGGATGCAATATTTCCCTCCTGCACAAGCACTAGTGCATCTCAAAAATCATCAAACCATGTGGGTAAGCTAGCACGTGCTAGTTTTCCTTCTTCCACAAGCATAGGCTCATCTCAAACAACATCATTCAATGTGTAGGAATGATAGCATGTGCTAGCTTTCCCCCTAGCACAATCACATCTCGAATAACATCATTCCAACATGGGGGAAAGCTAGCGCGTGCTAGCGTTCAATCTTGCAGAAGCACAAGTGCATCTAGAACAAGATCATTCCACCATGGCAGAAAGCTAGCATGTGCTATTTTTCCCTTTTACACAAGCACAAGTGCATCTCAAACAACATCATTTTAGCATGGAGGAAAGCTTGCACATGCTACTCTTTCCTCTTGCACAAGCATAAGCTCATCTTGAACAACATCATTCCACTATCAAGGAAATCTACCATGTGCTAGCTTTCCCTCTTGAATAACCACAAGTGCATCTTGAAACCACATCATTCCACCATGGGGGAAATCTAGTTTATGTTGGATTTCCCTCTTATAGAAGCACAAGCACATCTCAAACAACATGATTCCACCGTGGGGGAAATCTAGCGAATGCTAGCTTTCCCTCTTGCACAAGCACTATAACATCTCGAAAATCATCCCACCATTGGGGTAAGCTCGCGCATGCTAGTTTTCTCTCTTGCACAAGAACAAGCTCATCTGAAACAACATCATTCAATGTGGGCGAAAGCTAGCATGTGTTAGCTTTCCCATAGCACAATCACATCTTGAATAACATCATTCCAACATGGGGGAAAGCTAGCCCATGCTAGCTTTCCATATTGTACAAGCACAAGTACATCTCGAACAACATCATTCCACCATGGGGATAAGATAGCGCGTGCTAGCTTTCCCTCTTGCACAAGCATAAGAACATCTTGAACAACATAATTTTAGCATGGAGGAAATCTTGAACATTGTAGTCTTCCCTCTTGCACCAGTATAATATGATCTTGAACAACACCACTCCACCTTCAAGGAAATCTAGCGTGTGCTAGCTTTCCCTCTTAAACAAGCACAAGTTCATCTTGAAACAACATCATTCCACCATGGGGGAAAGCTAGTTTATGTTGGAATTCCATCTTGCAGAAGCACAAGCACATCTTGAACAACATGATTCCACCATGGGGGAAAGCTAGCACATGCTAGCTTTCCCTCTTCCACAAGCACTAGCACATCTCGAAAATCATCCCACCATTGGGGTAAGCTAACGCATGCTAGTTTTCTCTCTTCCACAAGCACAAGGTCATCTCAAAAAACATCATTCAATATGGGGAAAAGATAGCATGTGCTAGATTTTTCCCAGCACAATCACATCTCGAATAACATCATTCCAACATGGGGGAAAGCTAGCACATGCTAGCTTTCCATCTTGCAGAAGCACAAGTGCATCTCGAACAACATCATTCCACCATGGGTGAAAGCTTGCACATGCTAGTCTCCCCTCTTTCACAAGCATAAGATCATCTTGGAAAGCTAGTTTATGTTGGATTTCCCTCTCGCAAAGTCACAAGCACATCTCGAACAACATCATTCCACCGTGGGGGAAAGGTAGCACATGGTAGCTTTCCCTCTTGCACAAGCACAAGCGCATCTTGAAAATCATCCCACCATGGGGGTAAGCTACCGTGTGCTAGTTTTCCCTCTTGCACAAGCACAAGATCATCTCAAGCAACATCATTCAATGTGGGGGAAAGATAGCATGTGCTAGCTTTCCCCCTAGCACAATCACATCTCTAATAACATCTTTCCAACATGGGGGAAAGCTAGCGCTTGCTAGCTTTCCATCTTTTAGAAGCACAAGTGCATCTCAAGCAAGAACAAGCATAAGCATTCTAGCTTTCCATCTTGCACAAGCACATCATTCCACTTTGGCGGAAAGCTAGCACATGCTAGCTTTCCCTCTTGTACAAGCACTAGTGCATCTCGAAAATCATGCCACCATGAGGGTAAGGTAGCGTGTGCTAGTTTTCCCTCTTCCACAAGCACAAGCTCATCTCAAACAACATCATTCAATGTGCTAGCTTTTCCCCTATCATAATCACATCTTGAATAAGATCATTCCACCATGGGGGAAAACTTGCGGGTGCTATCTTTCCATCTTGCAGAAGCACAATTGCATCTCAAATAACATCATTCCACCATGGGGGAAAGCTACTGCGTGCTAGATTTCCCTCTTGCACAAGCACAAGCGCATCTTGAACAACATCATTTTAGTATGGAGGAAAGCTTACAGATCCTAGTATTCCCTCTTGGATAAGCATAAGCTCATCTTGAAGAACATCATTCCACTGTCAAGGAAATCTAGCGTGTGCTAGCTTTCCCTCATGAACAAGCACAAGTGCATCTTGAAGCAACATTATTCCATCATGGAGGAAATCTAGTTTATGTTGTATTTCCCTCTTGCAAAAGAACAAGCACATCTCAAACGACATCATTCCGTTGTGGGGGAAAGCTAGCGCATGCTATCTTTCCCTCTTGCACTAGCACTAGTGCATCTCAAACGACATCTCGAGCAACATCATTCCACCATGGGGAAAGCTAGATGCTATCTTTCCCTCTTGCACAAGCACTAGCGTATCTTGAAAATCATCTGACCATGGGGCTAAGCTAGCGCATGCTAGTTTTCACTCTTGCAAAAGCACAAGCTCATCTCAAACAACATCATTAAATGTGGGGGGAATCTAGCATGTGCTAGCTTTCCCCCCAGCACAATGACATCTCGAATAACATCATCCCAACATGGGGGAAAGCTAGTGCGTGCTAGCTTTCAATCTTCCAGAAGCACAAGTACATCTCGAACAACATCATTCCACCATGGGGGAAAGCTAGCTCATGATAGGTTTCCCTCTTGCACAAGCGCAAGCACATCTTGAACAACATCATTTTATCATGTAGGAAAGCTTGCACATGCTACTCTTCCCTCTTGCACAAGCATAAGCTCATCTTGAACAACATTATTCCACCGTCAAGGAAATCTACCATGTGCTAGCTTTCCCTATTGAACAAGCACAAGTGCATCTTGAAACAACATCATTCCACCATGGGAGAAAGCTAGTTTATGTTGGATTTTCCTCTTGCATAAGCACAAGCACATCTCAAACAACATGGTTCCACCATTGGGAAAATCTTGTGCATGCTAGCTTTTCCTCCTGCACAAGCACTAGCGCATCTCGAAAATCATCCCACCATGGGGGTAAGCTAGCGCATGTTAGTTTTCCCTCTTCAACAACAACAAGTTAATCTCAAACAACATCATTCAATGTGGGGGAAAGCTAGCATGTTCTAGCTTTCCCCCAGCACAATCACATATCAAATAGCATCATTCCAACATGGGGAAAGCTAGTGTGTTCTAGCTTTCCATCTTGCATAAGCACAAGTGCATCTCGAACAACATCATTCCACCATGGGGATAAGATAGCATGTTCTATCTTTCCGTCCTGCATAAGCACAAGCACATCTTGAACAACATCATTTTACCATGGAGGAAAGCTTTCACATGCTAGTCTTCCCTCTTGCACAAGCATAAGCTCATCTTAAACAACATCATTCCACCATCATGCAAAATCTAGCATCTGCTAGCTTTCCCTCTTGAATAGGCACAAGTGCATCTTGAAACAACATCATTCCACCATGGGGGAAAGCTAGTTTATGTTGGATTTCTCTCTTGCAAAAGCAAAAACACATCTTGGGCAACATCATTCCACCGTGGGGGAAAGTTGGCGGATGCTAGCTTTCCCTGTTGCATAAGCACTAGCGCATATCGAAAATCATCCGACCATGTCTGTAAGCTAGCGCATGCTAGTTTTCCCTCTTCCACAAACACAAGCTCATCTCAAACAACATCATTCAATGTGTGGGAAAGCTAGAATGTGCTAGATTTCCCCCTAGCACAATCACATCTTGAATATCATCATTCCAGCATGGGGGAAATCTAGCTCGTGCTAGCTTTCAATCTTGCAGAAGAACAAGTGCATCTAGAACAACATCATTCCACCATGGTGAAAAGCTAGCGTGTGTTATTTTTCTCTCTTGCACAAACACAAGCTCATCTTGAACAACAACATTTTAGCATGGAGGAAAGAATGCACATGCTAGTCTTCCTCTTGCACAAGCATAAGATCATCTTCAACAACATCATTCCATCCTCAAGGAGATCTACTGTGTGCTAGCTTTCCCTCTTGAACAAGAACAAGTGCATCTTGAAACCACATCATTCCACCGTGGGGGAAAGCTATTTTATGTTGGATTTATGTCTTGCAGAAGCACAAACACATCTCGAACAACATGATTGCACCATGGGGGAAATCTAACAAAAGCTAGCTTTCCCTCTTGCACAAGCACTAGCGCATCTCAAAAATAGTCCCACCATAGGGGTAAGCTAGCGCGTGCTAGTTTTATCTCTTCCAGAAGCACAAGATCATCTCAAAAAACATCATTCAATGTGGGGGAAAGCTAGCATGTGCTACCTTTCCCCTAGCAGAATCACATCTCAAATAAAGTGATTCCAACATGAGGGAAAGCTAGCACGTGCTAGCTTTCCATATTGCAGAAGCACAAGTGCATCTCGAACAACATCATTCCACCATGGGGATAAGCTTGCGCGTGCTAGCTTTCCCTCTTGCACAACCACAAGCACATCTCGAACAACATCATTTTAGCATGGAGGAAAGATTTCACATGGTAGTCTTCCCTCTTGCACAAGTATAAGCTCATCTTGAACAACATCACTCCACCTTCAAGGAAATCTAGCGTGTGCTAGCTTTCCATCTTGAACAAGCACAAGTGCATCTTGAAACAACATCATTCCACTGTGAGGGAAAGCTAGTTTATGTTGGATTTCCCTCTTGCAAAAGCACAAGCACATCTCGAACAACATGATTCCACCATGGGGGAAAACTAGTGCATGCTAGCTTTCCCTCTTGCACAAGCATTAGCACATCTCGAAAATCATCCCACAATTGGGGTAATCTAGCGCATAATAGTTTTCCCTCTTCCACAAGCACAAGCTCATCTCAAACAACATCATTCAATGTGGGGGAAAGCTATCATGTGCTATCTCTCCCCCAGCACAATCACATCTGAAATAACATCATTCCAACATGGGGGAAAGCTATCACATGCTAGCTTTACATCTTGCAGAAGCACAATTGCATCTCGAACAACATCATTCCACCATGGGGATAATCTAGTGTGTGCTATCTTTCGATCTTGCATAAGCACAAGCGCATCTCGAACAACATCATTCTAGCATGGAGGAAAGCTTGCACATGCTAGTCTTCCCTCTTGCACAAGCATAAGCTCATCTTGAAAAACATCATTCCACCGTCAAGGAAATCTAGCATGTGCTAGCTTTCCCTCTTGAACAGGCAAAGGTGCATCTTCAAACAACATCATTCCACCATGGGGGAAAGCTAGTTTATGTTGTATTTCTCTCTTACAAAAGAACAAACACATCTCGGACAACATCATTCCACCATGAGGGAAAGCTGGCAGATGGAAGTTTTCCCTCTTGCACAAGCACTAGCGCATCTCAAAAATCATCAGACCATGTGGGTAAGCTAGCGCGTGCTAGTTTTCCTTCTTTCACAAGCACAAGCTCATCTCAAACAACATCATTCAATGTGCAAGAATGCTAGCATGTGCTAGCTTTCCCCATAGCACAATCACATCTTGAATAACATCATTCCAACATGGGGGAAAGCTAGTGCACGCTATCTTTCAATCTTGCAGAAGCACAAGTGCATCTAGAACAAGATCATTCCACCATGGTAGAAAGCTAGCATGTGCTATTTTTCCCTCTTACACAAGCACAAGCGTATCTCGAACAACATCATTTTAGCATGGAGGAAAGCTTGCACATGCTAGTCTTTCCACTTGCACAAGCATAAGCTCATCTTGAACAACATCATTCCACTGTCAAGGAAATCCACCGTGTGCTAGCATTTCCTCTTGAACAAGCACAAGTGCATCTTGAAACCACATCATTCCACCATGGGGCAAATCTAGTTTATGTTGGATTTCCCACTTGTAGAAGCGCAAGCACATCTCGGAAAACATGATTCCACCGTGGGGTAAGTCTAGCGAATGCTAGCTTTCCCTCTTGCACAAGCACTAGTACATCTCAAAGATCATCCCACCATTGGCGTAAGCTCGCGCATGCTAGTTTTCTCTCTTGCACAAGAACAAGCTCATCTTAAGCAACATCATTCAATGTGGGGGAAAGATAGCAGGTGTTAGCTTTCCCATAGCACAATCACATCTCGAATAACATCATTCCAACATGGGGGAAATTTAGCGCATGCTAGCTCTCCATATTGCAGAAGCACAAGTACATCTTGAACAACATCATTCCACCATGGGGATAAGATAGCACGTGCTAGATTTCCCTCTTGCACAAGCACAAGAACATCTTGAACAACATCATTTTAGCATGGTGGAAAGCTTGAACATGGTAGTCTTCCCTCTTGGACAAGTATAAGTTGATCTTGAACAACACCACTCCACCTTAAAGGAAATCTAGCATGTGCTAGCTTTCCCTCCTGAGCAAGCACAAGTGCATCCTGAAACAACATCATTCCACCGTGGGGGAAAGCTAGTTTATGTTGGAATTCCCTCTTGCAGAAGCACAAGCACATCTTGAACAACATGATTCCACCATGGGGGAAAGCTAGCGCATGTTAGCTTTCCCTCTTGCACAAGCACTAGCACATCTCGAAAATCATCCCACCATTGGGGTAAGCTAGTGCGTGCTAGTTTTCCCTCTTCCACAAGCACAAGGTCATCTCAAAAAACATCATTCAATATGGGGGAGAGCTAGCATGTGCTAGATTTCTCCCAGCACAATCACATCTCGAATAACATCATTCCATCATGGGGGAAAGCTAGCACGTGCTAGCTTTCCATCTTGCAGAAGCACAAGTGCATCTCGAACAACATCATTCCACCATGGGGGAAAGCTTACATATGCTAGTCTCCCCTCTTTCACAACCATAAGCTCATCTTAGAAATCTAGTTTATGTTGGATTTCCCTCTTGCAAAATCACAAGCACATCTCGAACAACATCATTCCACCGTGGGGGAAAGGTAGCGCATGCTAGCTTTCCCTCTTGCACAAGCACAAGCGCATCTTGAAAATCATCCGACCATGGGGGTAAGCTAGAGTGTGCTAGTTTTCCCTCTTGCACAAGCACAAGATCATCTCAAACAACATCATTCAATGTGGGGGAAAGATAGCATGTGCTAGCTTTCCCCCTAGCACAATCACATCTCTAATAACATCATTCCAACATGGGGGAAAGCTAGTGCTTGCTAGCTTTCCATCTTTTAGAAGCACAAGTGCATCTCAAACAAGAACAAGCACAAACATGCTAGCTTTCCGTCTTGCACAAGCACATCATTCCACTGTGGGGGAAATCTAGCACATGCTAGCTTTACCTCTTGCACAAGCACTAGTGCATCTCGAAAATCATGCCACCATGAAAGTAAGGTAGCGTGTGCTAGTTTTCCCTCTTCCACAAGCACAAGCTCATCTCAAAAAACATCATTCAATGTGCTAGCTTTTCCCCTATCATAATCACATCTTGAATAAGATCATTCCACCATGGGGGAAAACTTGCGAGTGCTAGCTTTCCATCTTGTAGAATCACAATTGCATCTCGAAAAACATCATTCCACCATGGGGGAAAGCTACCGCATGCTAGCTTTCCCTCTTGCACAAGCACAAGCGCATCTTGAACAACATCATTTTAGTATGGAGGAAAGCTTAGACATCCTAGTATTCCCTCTTGGACAAGCATAAGCTCATCTTGAGAACATCATTCCATTGTCAAGGAAATCTAGCATGTGCTAGCTTTCCCTCATGAACAAGCACAAGTGCATCTTGAAGCAACATTATTCCATCATCGGGGAAAGCTAGTTTATGTTGGATTTCCATCTTGCAAAAGCACAAGCACATCTTGAATGACATCATTCCACCGTGGGGGAAAAGCTAGCGCATGCTAGCTTTCCCTCTTGCACAAGCACTAGTGCATCTCAAAAATCATCCCACCATGGGAGTACGCTAGCGCGCGCTAGTTTTCCCTCTTCAACAAGCACAAGCTCATCTCAAACAACATAATTCAATGTGGGGGAAAGCTAGCATGTGCTAGATTTCCCCCAGCACAATCACATCTCGAATAACATCATTCCAACATGGGGAAAGCTAGCGTGTGCTATCTTTCCATCTTGCATAAGGGCAAGTGCATCTCGAACAACATCATTCCACCATGGGGATAAGATAGCACATGCTATCTTTCCCTCTTGCACAAGCACAAGCACATCTCGAACAACATCATTTTAGCATGGAGGAAAGAATTCACATGCTAGTCTTCCCTCTTTCACATGCATAAGCTCATCTTGAACAACATCATTCCACCGTCAAGGAAATCTAGTGTGTTCTAGCTTTCCCTCTTGAACAGGCACAAATGCATCTTGAAACAACATCATTCCACCATGGGGGAAAGCTAGTTTATGTTGGATTTCCCTCTTGCAAAATCACAAACACATCTCGAACAATATCATTCCACCATGGGGCAAAGCTAGAGGATGCGAACTTTCCCTCTTGCACAAGCACTAGCACATCTAAAAAATCATCCGACCATGTGTGTAAGCTACCGCGTGCTAGTTTTCCCTCTTGCAGAAGCACAAGCTCATCTCAAACAACATCATTCAATGCGCGAGAAAGCTATCATGTGCTAGCTTTCCACCTAGAACAAACACATCTCGAATAACATCACTCCAACATGGGGGAAAGCTAGTGCGTGCTAGCTTTCAATCTTGCTGAAGCACAAGTGCATCTAAAATAACATCATTCCACCATAGCGGAAAGCTAGCATGTGCTAGTTTTCCCTCTTGCACAAGCACAAGTGCATCTCGAACAACATCATTTTAGCATGGAGGAAAGCTTGCACATTCTACTCTTCCCTCTTGCACAAGCATAAGCTCATCTTGAACAACATCATTCCACTGTCAAGGAAATCTACCGTGTGCTAGCTTTCCCTCTTGAACAAGCACAAGTGCATCTTGAAACCACATCATTCCACTATGGGGGAAATTTAGTTTATGTTGGATTTCCCTCTTGTAGAAGCACAAGCACATCTCGAACAACATGATTCCACCAAGTGGGAAAGCTAGTGCATGCTAGCTTTCCCTCTTGTACAAGTGCTAGCGCATCCTGAAAATCATCCCACCATGGGGGTAATCTAGCGCGTGCTAGTTTTCTCTCTTCCACAAGCACAAGATCATCTGAAACAACATCATTCAATGTGGGGGAAATCTAGCATGTGCTATATTTCCCCTAGCACAATCACATCTAGAATAACATCATTCCAACATGGGGGAAAGCTAACGCGTGCTAGCTTTCCATATTTCAAAAGCACAAGTTCATCTCGAACAACATCATTCCACCATGGGGATAAGCTAGCGTGTCCTAGCTTTCCCTCTTGCATGAGCACAATCACATCTCAAACAACATCATTTTAGCATGGAGGAAAGCTTGCACATGGTAGTCTTCCCTCTTGCACTGGTATAAGCTCATCTTGAACAAGATCACTCCACCTTCAAGGAAATCTAGCGTGTGCTAGCTTTCCCTCTTGAACAAGGACAAGTGCATCTTGAAACAACATCATTCCACTGTGGGGGAAAGATAGTTTATGTTGGATTTCCCTCTTGCAGAAGCACAAGAACATCTCGAACAAAATGATTCCACCGTGGAGGAAATCTAGCACATGCTAGCTTTCCTTCTTGCACAAGCACTAACAAATCTCAAAAATCATCCCACCATTGGGGTAAGTTAGCGCATGCTAGTTTTCCCTCTTCCACAGGCACAAGCTCATCTCAAACAACATCATTCAATGTGGGGGAAAGCTAGCATGTCCCCTAGCACAATCACATCTTGAATAACATCATTCCAACATGGGGGAAAGCTAGCATGTGATACCTTTCCATCTTGTCGAAGCACAAGTGCATCTCGAGCAACATCATTCCACAATGGGGGAAATATTGCACATGATAGTCTTCCCTCTTGCACAAGCATAAGCTCATCTTCGAAAGCTAGTTTATGTTGGATTTCCCTCTTGCAAAATCACAAGCACATCTCGAACAACATCATTCCACCCTGGGGGAAAGCTAGTGCATGCTAGCTTTGCCTCTTGCACAAGCACAAGCGCATCTTCAAAATCATCCCACCATGGGGGTAAGCTATCATGTGCTAGTTTTCCCTCTTGCACAAGCACAAGCTCATCTCAAACAACATCCTTCAATGTGGGGGAAAGCTAGTGCATGCTATCTTTCCCTCTTGCACAAGCACTAGCGCATCTCGAAAATCATCCCACCATGAGGGTAAGGTAGCGCATGCTAGTTTTCCCTCTTCCACAAGCACAAGCTTATCTCAAACAACATCATTCAATGTCCTAGCTTTCCCCCTATCATAATCATATCTTGAATAAGATCATTCCATCATGGGGGAAAGCTTGCATGTGCTAGCTTTCCATCTTGTAGAAGCACAATTGCATCTCGAAAAACATCATTCCACCATGGGGAAGTCTAGCGCATGCTAGCTTTCCTTCTTGCACAAGCACAAGCGCATCTCGAACAACATCATTTTATCATGAAGGAAAGATAGCACATGCTAGTCTTCCCTCTTGCACAAGCATAAGCTCATATTGAACAACATCATTCCACCATCAAGGAAATCTAGCGTGTGCTAGCTTTCCCTCTTGAACAAGGACAAGTGCATCTTGAAACAACATCATTCCAGCGTGGGGGAAAGCTAGTTTATGTTGGATTTCCCTCTTGCAAAACCACAAGCACATCTTGAACAACATGATTCCACCGTGGGGGAATGCTAGTGTGTGCTAACTTTCCCTCTTGCACAAGCACTAATGCATCTCGAAAATCATCCCACCATGGGGGTAAGCTTGCCCATGTTAGTTTTCCATCTTGCACAAGAACAATCTCATCTCAAACAACATCATTCAATGTGCTAGCTTTCCCCCTAGCACAATTACATCTCGAAAAACATCATTTCAACATGGGGGAAAGCTAGCGCATTCTAGATTTCCGTCTTGCAGAAGCACAAGTGCATCTCGAATAACATCATTCCACCATGGGGGAAAGCTAGCACGTGCTAGCTTTCCCTCTTGCACAAGCACAAGTGCATGTCGAACAATTATTTTAGCATGGAGTAAATCTTGCACATGCTAGTGTTCCCTCTTGCACATGCATAAGCTCATCTTGAACAACATCATTCCACCGTCAAGGAAATCTACCTTGTGCTAGCTCTCCCTCTTGAACATGCACAAGTGCATCTTGAAACAACATCATTCCACCATGGGGGAAAGCTATTTTAGCTTTGGATTTCCCTCTTGCAAAAGCAAAAGCACACCTCGAACAACATCATTCCACCATGGGGAAAGCTAGATGCTATCTTTCCCTCTTGCACAAGCACTAGCATATCTCAAATATCATCCGACCATGGGGGTAAGCTAGTGCATGCTAGTTTTCACTCTTACACAAGCACAAGCTCATCTCAAGCAACATCATTCAATGTGGGGGAAATCTAGCATGTAATAGATTTCCCCGTAACACAATCACATCTCAAATAACATCATTCCAACATGGGGGAAAGCTAGCACGTGCTAGCTTTCAATCTTGCAGAAGGACAAGTGCACCTCGAACAACATCATTCCACCATGGGGGAAAGCTATCCCGTGATAGGTTTCCCTCTTGCACAAGAGCAAGCACATCTTGAACAACATCATTTTATCATCGAGGAAATCTTCCACGTGCTAGTCTTCCCTCTTGCACAAGCATAAGCTCATCTTGAACAACA
The DNA here is from genome assembly GCA_010110895.2 of Picea sitchensis. Classification (NCBI taxonomy): domain Eukaryota; kingdom Viridiplantae; phylum Streptophyta; class Pinopsida; order Pinales; family Pinaceae; genus Picea; species Picea sitchensis. Next base: position 37,617 of record SNQJ01S0080954.1, on the reverse strand, counting down.
TCATTCCACCGTCAAGAAAATCTATCGTGTGCTAGCTTTCCCTCTTGAACAAGCACAAGTGCCTCTTGAAACAACATTATTCCACTGTGGGAGAAAGCTAGTTTATGTTGGATTTCCCTCTTGCAGAAGCACAAGCACATCTTGAACAACATGATTCCATCGTGGGGAAAAGGGCGCGGATGTTGGCTTTCCCTCTTGTACAAGCACTAGCGCATCTCGAAAACCATCCTACCATGGGGGTAAGCTAGTATGTGCTAGTTTTCTTTCTTCAACAAGCACAAGCTCCTCTCAAACAACATCATTCAATGTGGTGGAAAGATAGCATGTGCTAGCTTCCCCCCAGCACAATCACATCTCGAATAACATCATTCCAACATTGGAAAAGCTAGCGACTACTAGCTTTTCATCTTGCATAACCACAAGTACATCGTGAACAACATCATTCCAGCATGGGGATAAGCTAGCATGTGCTATCTTTCCCTCTTGCACAAGCACAAGCACATCTCGAACAACATCATTTTAGCATCGAGTAAAGCTTGCACATGCTAGTCTTCCCTCTTGCACAACCATAAGCTCATCTTGAACAACATCATTCCACCATCAAGGAAATCTAGCATGTGCTAACTTTCCCTCTTGAACAGGCACAAGTGCATCTTGAAACAACCTCATTCCATCGTGGGGGAAAGCTAGTTTATATTGGATTTCTTTCTTGCAAAAGCACAAACACATATCGGACAACATCATTCCACTATGGGGGAAGGTTGGTGGATGCTAGGTTTCCCTCTTGCACAAGCACTAGCGAATCTAGCAAATCATCCGACCATGTGGGTAAGCTAGCGCATGCTAGTTTTCCCTCTTGCACAAGCAAAAGCTCATCTCAAACAACATCATTCAATGTGCGGGAAAGCTAGCATGTGCTAGCTTCCCTCCTAGCACAATCACATCTCGAATAACATCATTCCAACATGGGGGAAAGCTAGCACGTGCTAGGTTTCAATCTTGCAGAAGCACAAGTGTATCTAGAACAACAACATTCCACCATGACGGAAAGCTAGCATGTGCTAGTTTTCCCTCTTGCACAAGCACAAGCGCATCTCGAACAACATCATTTTAGCATGGAGGAAATCTTCCACATGCTAGTCTTCCCTCTTGCATAAGCATAAGCTCATCTTGAACAACATCATTCCACCGTCAAAGAAATCTACCGTGTGCTAGCTTTCCCTCTTGAACAAGCACAAGTGCATCTTGAAACAACATCATTCCAACATGGGGAAAAGCTAGTTTATGGTGGATTTCCCTCTTGCAAAATCACAAGCACATCTTGAACAACATGATTCCACCATGGGGAAAGCTATCGAATGCTACCTCTCCCTCTTGCACAAGCATTAGTGCATCTCGAAAATCATCCCACCATATGGGTAAGCTAGCGCGTGCTAGTTTTCTCTCTTCCACAAGCACAAGCTTATCTCAAACAACATCATTCAATGTCGGGGAAAGCTAGCATGTGCTAGCTTTCCCCTAGCACAATCACATCTCGAATAACATCATTCCAACATGGGGGAAAGCTAGCGCCTGCTAGCTTTTCATATTGCAGAAGCACAAGTGCATCTCGAACAACATCATTCCACCATGGGGATAAGCTAGCACATGCTAGCTTTCCCTCTTACGCAAGCACAAGCACATCTCGAACAACATTATTTTAGCATGGAGTAAATCTTGCACATGGTAGTCTTCCCTCTTGCACAAGTATAAGCTCATCTTGGACAACATCACTCCACCTTCAAGGAAATCTAGCGTGTGCTAGCTTTCCCTCTCGAACAAGCGCAAGTGCATCTTGAAACAACATCATTCCACCATGGGGGAAACCTAGTTTATGTTGGATTTTCCTCTTGCCGAAGCACAAGCACATCTCGAAGAACATCACTCCACCACGGGGGAAAGCTAGTGCATACTATCTTTCCCTTTTTCACAAGCACTAACGCATCTCAAAAATCATCCCACCATTTTGGTAAGCTAGCGCGTGCTAGTTTTCCCTATTCCACAAATACAATATCATCTCAAACAACATCATTCAATGTGGGGGAAAGATATCTTGTGCTAGCCTTCACCCAACACAATCACATCTCGAATAACATCATTCCAACATGGGGGAAAACTAGCACGTGCTAGCTTTCCATCTTACAGAAGCACAAGTGCATCTTGAACAACATCATTCCACCATGGGGGAAAGATTGCACATGCTAGTCTTCCCTCTTTCACAAGCATAAGCTCATCTTGGAAAGCTAGTTTATGTTGGATTTCCCTCTTGCAAAATCAGAATCACATCTCGAACAACATTGTTCCACTGTGGGGGAAATCTAGTGCATCCTAGCTTTCCCTCTTGCACAAGCACAAGTGCATCTTGAAAATCATCCCACCATGGGGGTAAGCTAGTGCGTGTCAGTTTTCCCTCTTGTACAAGCACAAGCTCATCTCAAACAACATCATTCAAGGTGGGGGAAAGATAGCATGTGCTAGCTTTCCCCCTAGCACAATAACATCTCATATAACATCATTCCAACATGGGGGAAAGCTAGTGCTTTCTAGCTTTCCATCTTTTAGAAGCACAAGTGCATCTCGAACAAGAACAAGAAGAAGCATGCTAGCTTTCCATCTTGCACAAGGGTATCATTTCACCATGGGGGAAAGCTAGTGCATGCTAGCTTTCCCTCTTGCACAAGCACTAGCGGATCTCGAAAATCATCCCACCATGAGGGTAAGGTAGCGCATGCTAGTTTTCTCTCTTCCACAAGCACAAGCTCATCTCAAACAACATCATTCAATGTGCTATCTTCCCCCCAGCACAATCACATCTCGAATAACATCATCCCACATGGGGAAAGCTAGCGCCTGCTAGATTTCCATCTTGTATAAGCACAAGTGCATCTCGAACAATATCATTCCACCATGGGGATAAGCTAGCGCGTACTATCTTTCCCTCTTGCACAAGCACAAGCACATCTTGAACAACATCATTTTAGCATGGAGGAAATCTTGCACATGCTAGTATTCCCTCTTGCAAAATCATAAGCTCATCTTGAACAACATCATTCCACCATCAAGGAAATCTAGTGTGTGCTAGCTTTCCCTCCTGAACAGGCACAAGTGCATCTTGAAACACCATCATTCCACCATGGGGGAAAGCTAGTTTATGTTGGATTTCCCTTTTGCAAAAGCACAAACACATCTCGAACAACATCATTCCACCATGGGGGAAAGATGGCACAAGCTAGCTTTCCCTCTTGCACAAGCACTAGCGCATCTTGAAAATCATCCCACCATTGGGCTAAGCTAGTGCGTGCTACTTTTCCCTCTTCCACAAGCACAAGCTCATCTCAAACAACATCATTCAATGTCGGGGAAAGCTAGTGTGTCCTAGATTTCCCCCGGCACAATCAAATCTCAAATAACATCATTCCAACATGGGGGAACGCTATCACATGCTAGCTTTCCATCTTGCAGAAGCGCACGTGCATCTCGAACAACATCATTCCACCATGGGGGAAATCTTTCACATGCTAGTCTTCCCTCTTACACAAGCATAAGATCATCTTGGAAAGCTAGTTTATGTTGGATTTCCCTCTTGTAAAATCAAAAGCACATCTCAAACATCATCATTTAACCGTGGGGGATATCTAGTGCATGCTAGCTTTCCCTCTAGCACAAGCAAAAGCGCATCTTGAAAATCATCCCAACATGCGAGTAAGCTAGCGCGTGCTATTTTACCCTCTTGCACAAGTACAACCTCATCTCAAACAACATCATTCAATGTGGGGGAAAGCTAGCATGTAATAGATTTCCCCCTAGCATAATCACACATCAAATAACATCATTCCAACATGGGGGAAAGCTAGCGCGTGCTAGCTTTCCATCTTGCAGAAGCACAAGTGCATCTCAAACAAGCACAAGAACAAACATGCTAGCTTTCCATCTTGCACAAGCGCATCATTCCACCATGGGGGAAAGCTAGCGCATGCATGCTAGCTTTCCCTCTTGCACAAGAACTAGTGCATCTCGAAAATCATCCCACCATGGGGGTAAGGTAGCGCGTGCTAGTTTTCCCTCTTCCACAAGCATAAGTTCATCTCAAACAACATCATTCAATGTGGGGGAAAGCTAACATATGCTAGCTTTCCCCCTATCATAATCACTTCTTGAATAAGATCATTCCACCATGGGGGAAAGCTTGCGTGTGCTAGCTTTCCATCTTGCAGAAGCACAATCGCATCTCGAAAAACATCATTCCACCATGGGGGAAAGATAGCGCATGGTATCTTTCCCTCTTGCACAAGCACAAGCGCATCTCGAACAAAATCATTTTAGCATGGAGGAAAGCTTGCACATGCTAGTCTTCCCTCTTGCACAAGAATAAGATCATCTTGAACAACATCATTCCACCATCAAGGAAATCTAGCGTGTTCTAGCTTTCCCTCTTGAACAAGAACAAGTGCATCTTGAAACAACATCATTCCATCATGAGGGAAAGCTAGTTTATGTTGGGTTTCCCTCTTGCAAAAGCACATGCACATCTCGAACAACATCATTCCACTGTGAGGGAAAGCTAGTGCATGCTAGCTTTCCCTCTTGCACAAGCACTAGTGCATCTCAAAAATCATCCCACCATGGGGGTAATCTAGCGCATGCTAGTTTTCCCTCTTCCACAAGCACAAGCTCATCTCAAACAACATCATTCAATGTGGGGGAAATCTATCATGTGCTATCTTTCCCCCAACACAATCACATCTCGAATAACATCATTCCAACATGGGGGAAAGCTAGCACGTGATAGCTTTCCTTCTTGTAGAAGCACAAGTGCATCTTGAAGAACATCATTCCAGCATGGGGGAAAGCTAGCACATGCTAGCTTTCCCTCTTGGACAAAAAGAATGGGGGGCCGGGGTGCCTAGGCATCCCACCCCCCATTTGTTTTGGGGTGGAAGGTGTGCCTAGACGTCCCCCACATTGGGGAAACATTTCCTCCCATTTCTCTAAAATGGGGACATGGGTAAACGTTTCCCCAGGCACCCCCCTGCCCCTGAAGCATGGGAAACATGGGGGGCACATCCCCCTAGAACATTGAATAGTTTGGTACCATGTCTCTGCTCCAGCTTAATTATCATTCTTGCTTGTTTATTCAGTTTCTTTATGTTGTTGTCTAGTGTCTTCTTCTCGCTCTCTATTGTCTTCTTGTCTTGTTGACTACAGAGCCGTAGAATCTAAATCGTATTCCTCGCTTATGTAACCAACAACTTTGCTTCAGTTTGTAGCAATCCATTTGAATACCTGTTATTTTTTCCCGGTGGTCTTCAAGGATGCCCATTATCTTTTGGAGCTGCTTTTGTTGGTGTGCCTCCAATTTATGGACCAAATCTGATAGGGTTCTCATTGAAATGTCATTACTTTGCAAATGTTCCCCATGTCTTTGCTATTGCCTATGAACATCCTCAGTTTTTTCTGAATCCATGATTCTCCAAGTCCAATGTTGTGCACTCCTTGCACCACTAAGACCTTTAGTAGTAGTATCTTGTGTAACCAAAGTGTGGCTGAAAGTCTATTTGGGCCCAAGTAATTCCCTATGGAACATAACTACAAAACAATTTAATGTATTTGTACCACCATTTATTTAGGGCAACTAAGAACCTAATTACATGCCAACTCGAGACAAAATACGAAGGCAAATTGTCTCAAGATGGCTAAATTTGCAAACCATAACGTTCCTAATCAAAGTGCTTTCTTTACTCCCAAACTACCTTTGTTTTGTAATGCTTATTGGTGTCCCTAGCAAAATTAACAAATTGTTGATATCTTTCCTTTGGGAAGGAGAGAAAAGGGATACATGGAAAAAAATTGCTCTTGTCAAATGGGACAAGCTCCTCAAGCAAAAACCTACATGGGACATAGGTACTAAAGACCATAGCCTAATGAATAAAACTCTTCGAGTAAAGACCCCATGGAACATAGTTACAATAGATGATGCTTGGTGGAAATTTGTCCTTCACAAAAAATATTTTCTAGGTGTTACAATAGATGATGCTTGGTGGAAATTTGTCCTTCACAAAAAATATTTTCTAGGTCTTACAATAGATGATGCTTGGTGGAAATTTGTCCTTCAAAAAAAATATTTTCTAGGTGTGGACTGAGGGTAGTATCTAGATTATCAACTCCCCACAAGTTTATATCAGCCATATGGATTAAGAAAGTATTTTCAATCTTCGAACCCATAATCTCATGGTCCACAAGAAATGAATTGAATCTCAATCTATGGAAAATGGGATATTGAACTACCAGCATCTCAAGGATAATCCTCTTATTTCTAAACTCTACAATTGGTGTCTCTCTAGCTAGATCCTCTCATTGGTTATAAATAAGAAGATGGCCCACAAGTTACTCCTCCCCCTAGACTCTAGGAAGACTCCAATAAACTGCTAATGATCTTAAAAGGGAAGGCCCCATTTAGCATGGAATAAATAGATGAATTGATCTAGAATAGATCCTTGACATCTTACTTGGTGAAAGCAAGATTCTCATAAATTATAATTGGCCATCATTTGGATATTCTAAAGGACAAGTTATGGGAAACAACATGGGCCAAAGAGATATACCAAAAACCAACATATTCCTTGAATCACTGATCCAAAAAAGGATTTTGATTGGAATCTAGTTTCCAAATCAATTTGAATCACCTCAATCCGATATCGTAGGAAAAGTTTTGCTCAAAATACTAACTGCTTGTAAAAACAAATCTGTATGGTGACAATTCTAGGTCTTGACTGTTCATAGGCATATTTAACATATAAAATCATCTTATTTTCAAAACCTGTTTATATGGGAGATAGATATGCAAGTCTAGTTCGAAACACAATTTGAATCATCCCATTTGGAGGTCAAATGAAAAAGTTATGACTCATTTAGTGACTACATCTCTTCAAATCAGCATAGTAAAACTCTGCCTCCTAGTTCTGTTCATCAGACATTTTGTGACTGTCTTAGGTAGTGAGGCTGTGATTGTCTTAGATTTGTGACTGTCTTAGGTAGTGAGGCTGTTACAAACCCCCATATAATAGCAGGGTTTGTGACTGTCTTAGGTAGTGAGCTTGTGGCTCAAAGGAAAGGGACAGTTCCGAGATTGAGAGGCCACTAACAACCCTAATAAATTATGTCCAATTTTTTTTTACCAAACTGCTACACATAGACAAAAGTAATAATAGTCCCAAGGCTGCCCTATCAGCATACATCACCAACAAAATCAAAGAGGACAGCAACAACGTTCAAGTGGCACAAGAAGACAGTGACATCATAAACAAAGTGGCACCAACAAAAAATTATGAAAGTGGCAGCCTAAACAAAGTGGCACCAACAAAAATATGACAGCGGCAGCCTAAAAAAATGGCACACGGATAGATCTTCAAGCAACAACAAAAGGGACCAGTGTCAATCTGAATTAGAGGAGCCACAACAACCTAAACCCTTATTAGCAAAGCTGCCAAACCTCAGTCAGTAGAGGATAAGCCCACGGTGCCTACACCAAGAAAGATACTATCCTAGAGAGAGCCGCATCACATTACCAAATTGAACAAGAAGGAGCCGTAGAAAAATTTCAGACTAGAGCTCGGCTAGGAAGAAGAAAATGAGTGAGTGAAGGTTAGAGGGTAGGCCTTTATTTATACTTTTAGGATAGGGCATAAGGGCAATAATAATAATTAAAAATAACATGTTTTAATTAATATAAATAATAATTTAAACATGTTATAATTAAAACAATTAATTAATATTTTACATTAACCCTTAAGACAAAAACAAAACCCCAAACAAACACAAGCAAGGGTAAAGGGAGGTTTAGGTGGGGTTACATGGTGGCAATACTTGTCCATTCATTTTCAAGGTGACCTTATTAACTTTATCATCATTGCATATGCGATACATACCTCATGTGGTCATGCCCACCTTCAAGGAGGGTCATGCACCAACAACCACCTGATCAGGGACTAGGTTGCCCCATAACAATTCTGGGGTCTTATCCACCAAGTTACAAGAGCAAGGATCAACCCATGCCCCAAGCATGGGTACCTTGGAGAAAATATAGGGGCCCTAATCATATCTAGGGACTTTAACTGCTTGGTCCCAGACCAAGAACCCCATTCATATACTGGGTGCCCTCTCAGGGGTCTTTACTGCTTGGTCCCAGACCAAGAACCCCAGTCATATACTGTGGGCCCTCTCATGGGTCTTTACTACTTGGTCCCAGACCAAGAACCCCAGTCATATATTGGGGGCCCTTACAAGGGTCTTTTGTTGTGGCACTGACTATTTGGTCCCATACCAAGTACCCTAGGAGTTCACTGGGGGCCCTAGATCTCGGCTAGGGTATTTTCCATCCTCCCGGAGAATGGCTCTTGCAGCTACTTTAAATTTAACAAATATGTGATGAAAAAATAATCAAAGGAAACTTTTGATAACTAAAGAACTTTGATCAATGATCAAATTCCCACAGAACACCTAAATTGACCAACATCTCTACATTGATCTCTCTAGTGAAATAACCTCTTTTTCTTACCCACGTACAACACCATGCCAAACCAACTTTAATCGACATACCAATGTGAATTTTGACTATCGAATCTACTCTAAGTCATTTGTGCCAATTATGATACCCATGTATTTGCAAATACCTAACTCTTCTATTTCAAATTTCCTCCAATAAAAACATGAGTATGATAAACTACTTTTATATATTTATCCAAACGTATGACAAATTCATATGAACTTGCCTTCAGATTATGAAAAATAGTAAATAAACTAGTTGTATTAGTGGCATGAGTTAAAGTTGCATGGATTTATATATGCATGTTATCACTCAAAACCTTGAGAAAACCGATGAGGGAATTTATAGCTTATGATCTATTTGCTTGTTTAATTTCCAGCAATGGTTGTTCTTTCTTATTCCAAACAAAGAGTACAGAATCAGTAGCCACAAGTCTTTTAGCACCTACACAAACACTCTATCCTATTGTGAATAAATGCATCTTAGTCTAAGCCCAAAAATATGCCAAAATTTACATTCACTTTACAAAATTATTTTCCACTTAGGATCTACCAGGTGGACATCACTACATATATTTTCAATAAAAAGCTTAGTACGTTGGTGTGGGTTAATTACACATATAGGAAAGTACTCCATTCATGGGCCTCCTTTGGCTGACAACAAACTGTAGCAAATGATGTAGAAAAGTGTTCAAAGGACCAACCTGTCTTGGATGCAGCTGGCAATGTCCCTACTTTGGTTCATGACCAAATACAAGGGAGGAAATTATGTCTCTGATGTGATCCTCTGGAGGTTGCACTAGAAATATGATTTTACTTAATTGTTTTTGTCTTGCATGGATTGGAGTAGGTTGGAGGAAATATAAATCTCATAATGGCATGTTAGAGGACATATAAATAGTATATTTCTTTGTTCCAACAACACAAGTCAACCAACACAAAATTGGTCATGTATAGGTGGAACCTAATAGAATTGGAAAAAATAGGTCCGCTCTAGAATAGTACCTATTACAACTCATATTGTATAAGGTTCCATCTTGTGATTTTCACCATAAGCCTCAATTTATATTTGGTTTATGTAAGGAAGGCAAGTTGGTTGAGGCTAATAAGTTCTTCTATGAAATATCTGATAGAAACATAGGCCCTGATGTTGTCACATACAACACGCTTATTGATGTTTTATGTAAGGAAGGCAAGTTGGACGAGGTGAGGAAGCTCTTCGATGAAATGTCTGACAGAAACATAGGCCCAGATGTTGTCACATACAATGCGCTTATTGTTGGTTCATGTAAGGAAGGCAAGTTGGATGAGGCAAGGAAGCTCTTCCATGAAATGTCTGACAGAAACATAATCCCTAGTGTTATCACATACAATGTGCTTATTGATGGTTTAGGTAAGGAAGGCAAGTTGGATGAGGTGAGGAAGCTCTTCTATGAAATTTCTGATAGAAACATATTCCCTAATGTTGTCACATACAATGTGCTTATTGATGGTTTAGGTAAGGAGGGAAAGTTGGACAAGGTGAGGAAGCTCTTCTATGAAATGTCCGACAAAAACATATTCCCTAATGTTGTCACATACAATGCACTTATCAATGGTTTATATAAGGAAGGCAAGTTGCAGGAAGCTAGTAAACTCTTCTATGAAATGTCCAACATAAACATATGCCCTAGTGTTGTCACATATAATGTGCTTATTGATGGTTTAGGTAAGGAAGGCAAGTTGGACGAGGCAAAGAAGCTTTTCTATGAAATGTCCAGCATAAACATATGCCCTGATGTTGTCACATGCAATTCCCTTATTGATGGTTTATGTGAGGAACATAAATGGAAGGAGGCCACCAAAGTGCTACATGAGATGCTAGATAAGGGGTGCAATCTGAATGTTATCACATACACTGTTGTTATTGACAGTATTTGCAAAGAAGGCAGGCTTTAGGAATCTCTCGGGTTGTTAGATGTTATGGTCTAAATAGGCAATCTGCCTAATGAAATCACATACAATACACTTATAAATGGAATTTGCAGTGTGGGTAATTTGGAGAAGGTAGGGGAACTTCTTCAAGAGATGCCAGAGAGAGGTTGCAGACTTGACATAGTTAGCTATAATACATTAATACATGGGATTTGCAAGCATAATAGGATAGACAAAGCTCATTAGGAAGATTATTGGGAATATCATCTAGGTCTTCTATCATTCTTCATTGATTCCACAGTCATCGGGAAGATCATCCAGGTCTTCCATCATTCTTCATTGATTCCAAAGTGCTCCCATATTCTGGGTATTATCTTTTAGTTGCTTATTTGTATTCTGGCTAAGATCCTTTTGTCTTTTG
>SNQJ01S0080954.1:15572-26692 GCA_010110895.2 Picea sitchensis | reverse complement strand
GCTTTCCCTCTTTCACAAACACAAGCACATCTCGAACAACATCATTCTAGCATGGAGTAAAGATTGAACATGCGATACTTCCCTCTTGCACAAGCACAAACACATCTCAAACAACATCATTCCACTATTAAGGAAAGCTAGCATGTGTTAGCTTTCCCTCTTGCATAAACACAAGTGCATCTCGAAAAACATCATTCCACCATGGTGGAAAGCTAGCTCATGCTAGCTTTCTCTCTTGCACAAGCACAAGACCATCTCGAACAACATCATTCTAGTGTTGTGCATCTCGAACATCATCCTACCATAGGGGAAAGCTAGCGCGTGCTAGCTTTCCCTCTTACAAAAGCATATACACATCTCGAACAATATCACTCCATTGTGGGGGAAAGCTAGCATGTGCTAGCTTCTCTCTTGCACAAGCACAAGCACATCTCGAACAACATCATTCCTCCATGGGGTAAAACTAGTGCATGCTAACTTTCAGTCTTGTAGAAGCATAAGAACATCTTGAATAACATCATTCCATTGTGGGGAAAAGTTAGTGTGTGCCATCTTTCTCTCTTTCACAAACCCAAGCACATCTCGAACAACATCATTCTAGCATGGAGGAAAGCTTGAACATGCTAAAATTCCCTCTTGCACAAGGACAAGTACATCTCAAACAACATCATTCCACTGTTAAGGAAAGCTAGTGCGTGTTATCTTTCCCTCTTGCATAAGCACAAGTGCATCTCGAACAACAACATTCCACCATGGTGTAAAGCTAGCGCCTACTAGCTTTCTCTCTTGCACAAGCACAAGACCATCTTGAACATCATCATTCCAGTGTTGTGCATCTCGAACATCTTCCTACCATGGGGAAAATCTAGCGTGTGCTAGCTTTCCCTCTTACACAATCATATACACATCTTGAACAAGATCATTCCACTGTGGGCGAAGGCTAGCGTGTGCTATCTTTCTCTCTTGCACAAGCACATGTGCATCTTGAACAACATCATTCCTCTGTGGGGTAAAGCTAGTGCATGCTAACTTTCATTCTTGCAGAAGCATAAGCACATCTTGAATAACATCATTCCATTGTGGGGAAAAGCTAGCCTATGCTAGCTTTCCCTCTTTCACAAACACAATCACATCTCGAACAACATCATTCTAGCATGTAGGAAATCTTGCACATGCTAAACTTCCCTCTCGCACAAGCACAAGCACATCTCGAATAACATCATTCCACCATTAAGGAAAGATAGTGCATGTTAGCTTTCCGTATTACACAATCACAAGTGCATCTCGAACAACATCTTTCCACCATGGGGTAAACCTAGTGCGTGCTAGCCTTCCCTCTTACACAAGCACAATAACATCTCAAACAACATCATTCCATTGTTGTGCATCTCGAACATCATCCTACCATGGGGGAAAGCTAGGGTGTGCTACCTTTCCTTCTTACACAAGAATATACACATCTTGAACAAGATCATTCCACTATGGGGGAAATCTAGCCTATGCTAGCTTTTTCTCTTGCACAAGAACAAGTGCATCTCGAACAACATCATTCCTCCATGGGGTAAAACTAGTGCATGCTAACTTTTAGTCTTGCAGAAGCACAAGCACGTATTGAATAACATCATTCCATTGTGGGAAAAAGCTAGCGTGTGCCATGTTTCCCTCTTTCACAAACACAAGCACATCTCTAACAACATCATTCAAGCATGGAGGAAAGATTGCACATGCTAAACTTCCCTATTGCACAAGAACAAGCACATCTCAAACAACATCATTCCACCGCTAAGAAAAGCTAGCGTGTGTTAGCTTTCCCTTTTGCATAAGCAGAAGTGCATCTCAAACAACATCATTCCACCATGGGGGAAAGCTAGCATGTGTTAGCTTTCCCTCTTACCCAAGCACAAGTGCATCTCGAACAACAACATTCTAGTGTTGGGGAAAGCTAGCGCATGCTAGCTTTCCCTCTTGCACAAGCACAAGTGCATCTTGAACATCATCCCACCATAAGGGAAATCTAGGGCATGCTATCTTTCCCTCTTACACAAGCATATACACATCTCGGACAAGATCATTCCACTATGGGGGAAAGCTAGTGTGTGCTAGCTTTCTCTCTTGCACAAGCACAAGCGCATCTCGAACAACATCATTCCTCCATGGGGTAAAACTAGTGCATGCTAACTTTTAGTCTTGCAGAAGTACAAGCACATCTTGAATAACATCATTCCATTGTGGGGAAAAGCTAGCCTATGGTAGCTTTCCCTCTTTCACAAACACAAGCACATCTCCAACAACATCATTCTAGCATGGAGGAATGCTTGCACATGCTAAACTTCCCTCTTGCACAAGCATAATCAAATCTCAAACAACATCATTCCACCGTTAAGGAAAGATAGCACGTGTTAGTTTTCCCTCTTGCATAAGAACAAGTGCATATCGAACAACATCATTCCACAATGGGGGAAAGCTAGCCCATTCTATCTTTCCCTCTTACACAAGCACAAGCGCATTTCGAACAACATCATTCCAGTGTTAGGGAAAGCTAGCGCATGCTAGCTTTCCCTCTTGCACAAGCACAAGTGCATCTTGAACATCATCCTACAACGGGGGAAAGCTAGCATGTGCTAGCTTTCCCTCTTACATAAGCATATACACATCTCGAACAAGATCATTCCACTGTGTTGGAAAGCTAGCATGTGCTAGCTTTCTCTCTTGCACAAGTGCATCTCAAACAACAAATTATTTTCCAGATTGTCTAACCCAGCATTATCAGGAGGATAAATATCACCTTCATCACACTTTTTCTATTCAACTTTATCTTTCAAATCTGAGTTGTCCCTACCACACCAATTCTCTACTTCTTCATTCTCAGACATCCATTCTTCATATTCCATTGAAAGAACCAGTAAAACATCATATGACCTACCCTGTAAGTAGTCTTTCACAACAAAGCCTTCATTATCATGGTTTTCTGCACTTGTACAGTGATGTTCATCATTCTCAAGGATTGTCGAGCCTACATAGTGCCCTTGTTTCTAATCACTCTCACTTGAAATTGTATCGAGCTCTGAGACATAGCCATGTTCTTGGATAGAGCATGGTTTTTTCTGTCCATGTAATGATAAAAGTAAGCACATAATTGTTCCATGTATTTCATATGCATTGGAAGGTGAGAACCTATGGATACATCATCCTCTCCATCGTGATTACAATCCTACAACCTATGGTAATGAGAGCCTAGCATTGTCTTATTTAGAGGAGCATTTGAATTTTAGGTCTTTTGGTCATTCAAGCTATCAAAATTTCCCAACGATTGGATTTCCAACCATTTCATATAACAAGGTAAATGATGATGACCCAACTACAAACACATAGATGAAGTGAAATGATGTGCATTTGGTCGATGCATACCAATAGGTAGAACCTTAGGTAGAGTATTTATATTCCCCCATTTTCCATCAAACTTGAGTAGCAAAAGAACCATGTGGAATACAAATTCTTAACCAGTTGTCTGAACCGTTTGTTACAATTTGAGAGGCTGCTAAGCTTTAAGCTTATGGAAATTGACAACTACATGGGGGATAGACTATACTTTATTGTAGTGCATCCATGCTCAATCCTCTTCACAAATGTTGTTGCCAAACTCTTGCGGATGATGTTCGATCCTTGTCCAATGAATATATAGGCCCACTTGATTTTATTGTCATCACTTACGAGGAAGAAATGGTCTCTAATTGTAGTGTTTAAGGGATGGTGGATATGTCAACATTTCTGCCAATCCCTTACTTGGAAGATTACTCTGTTGGTACAGGAAAGTCGTAGATTATGAAACTGGGTAACATAGATTCCTATGTAAAGTTCTTGCAAATTTCTTTAAAGTCCAACCCCATGGTCGAGCTAAGCATAGCCAACCTAGGGAAGCATTAATAGGCTTTAGGTATTATTTTTTTTGAAGAATCCATGGATTAGTTTCATCACAAAAACCAAAATGATATTGAAATCACAGTTTCAGTTAGTAATGTCCTTGTTGCTGGAGAAACCCAAGAAAACATAGATAAAATCCCATATCTAATCTGTAAATCCAAACCCAAGAAAACCACACAAAGATATCTTCAGTACCCTTGACCAAGTCAACCAAGACCATGCCCATATTTAATTCACAACTCTTTCTGTCATANCAACCCCATGGTCGAGCTAAGCATAGCCAACCTAGGGAAGCATTAATAGGCTTTAGGTATTATTTTTTTTGAAGAATCCATGGATTAGTTTCATCACAAAAACCAAAATGATATTGAAATCACAGTTTCAGTTAGTAATGTCCTTGTTGCTGGAGAAACCCAAGAAAACATAGATAAAATCCCATATCTAATCTGTAAATCCAAACCCAAGAAAACCACACAAAGATATCTTCAGTACCCTTGACCAAGTCAACCAAGACCATGCCCATATTTAATTCACAACTCTTTCTGTCATAAACAAACTAGCAAGTTAGCAACCCTTTTTGCTACCCAAACTACCTCTAGCTCAACTTCTTCGTATGCTTATCCAATAAATGACATAAGTTGGTCCTATTAGGAAGTCCCTTGGATCAGTAATCCAGTTATGATCTTAAGGTTTCAAGTCTTCTTACTTATATCTATGATCCACATGGGACGACTCTTCCAAGATAGCATGGGTCTGAACCCACCACTACAAATAGTCCCCGAGAATTGTTCCTTGGAATTAGTATGGATGGATAACTTTAAGAAGTTATTGAAAAGTAATCTATCCTTCAACCAAATTCAACCTTCATATATGCAACACTAGATAAATGTTTGAAAATGCCAGTGTAATTTTGAAGGCGTAACAATTACTCTTTTAATGACATAATATCCATCGTGGCATTTTGGTTAAGTACGCATACTTTTAATGACATAATATTCATCATGGAATTTTGGTTAAGTACGCATATCCACAAGTAGTTGGTTTTGATTTTGTTATAATTAGGGAAAAAATTGAAAATCAAAATTCTTTTAAATTCTTGTTTACTAGATCAACACATATGAGAAAAGATATAAACAGATCTTAATACAAACAAAATTTCTTAGGGTAAAAAACAAACCTTTAGCTTACCTCCTGATCAATGAAAGATGTACCTATCACATGTGTGGATGTAGACCTCTTGTATATGCTCAGAAAATTAGTTTAGGTTCATGGATCAAACCTTTAGAGTTTGATCTCTGTTAATATGGACCGAGGGACAGTTTGCCAAGAAATAGACCACAAAAAGGATGTCTGAGACAACAACAGCAAGTACAACAAAACCCCACTATAGAAAATAGAAAGACTTCCAAAGATGAAACAACATTAGCTATATATTTCTGTCAAAAATAGACAAAGGCCTTTTATATATTTACAATGGGTCCACTCAAGATAACTGCTAACTAAATAAAATAGTAAACTAAATGCATGTAGCAAAAGGATGGAAAAACATTGTAAATAATGCAATGCATGCAACTTGATGGTTGAAAGATGTAAATAATTATCATAAATGTTGCTATATAAGATAGAAAAATGTCCTCAAGGGATAGGTATTGCTAATGAGGCATCTTCCTTGGGTTGCATCATTGGTGGGGTGTCCATTAAGTGAGTTCATCCTCATGCGCCACATCAATTCCTCCCTATTTAGCTGAAAGTGTACACACTTTCTCAATGAGCTAAGGGAATGTGGCTTCAAACACAGATTGAGAGGACCACTTGACTTGGCTTGGGAGTTATGATTTACACTCCATGAGCTCAAAGTTATGTTTCTACTGCCAAGTGGATATGATGCACACATATAGTAGTGTATATTTTGCAAAAGGGGGTTGATAATCTCGGATGGTATCTACTAGGTGAGATCTCTAAACTTCATCTTGCAAAAGAGAAGGTTTATACAACTTCAGGTTATTAATGGTCACCACATCATGAACGAACAATCCTTAGGGAATATATAGATGATATGCATTATCATTGATATTTTGTATAATGGTGTGTGACACATAATGTATCGGTTTGAGTTTGTGATTCTATTGTCCTTTGAAACATTGATTATTGAGACATAAACAAAATTTATCCCCACTTGAAATTGTGTAGGAAATATATGACAGTCTTGTAACGAGAACTTGAATCTACTAGTGTTGTTGCAACTTGTGAATAGATGTGCTACAATTTTAAACAATGAACGAAGCATGTTTCTATTCATGTTGTTGGTGTGGGGAGGTTGTGGGATGAAGAGTGACTAGTATCTCATAAGGATAGTCAGGCGTTGATACCCATAACATGATTCAAATGGTAGGTACCTTGTTGGTATATTCACTGCCCTATTATAGTTGTGTTGTAGTACATGTAAATATGTATCACACTATTTATTGCAAGTGTAATAAATATGAAGTGCATGTACTAAAATGAGAATCATCACTTTAGTCTATCCATGCGTTTGAGGGTGAAAGGTTGTAGAGAGATCAAATTGACATCCTAATAATTTCCATAGTGTTTTCCATAAGGTGTAGAGAAAGTTAGAGCCATGATCAAAGATAATGTCAAGAGGTAGCCCAAAACAAGAAAAAACATGAGAGAAGAAGAGTATGTTGTTACAGAGTGGCTTTGATACACAATATAAAGATAGACATTTTTGAGAAACAATGAAAACCAATGTAAGATACCTCCTTAGATACCTTACCAGGTTTTATTCTATATCCACAAGACTGTGTGTATTTTTGTTTAATTTTCTGATTCAGGTAATTTGAAAAATAGTTCTCATATAGTATTCTTACAAGAGTATGTAAATTAAGTTGAAACTTATAATTTTCACACTGATATATTGGCACAGTTTAGAGAGTATTTTCTGCACTCTATTGATTAAAATAGATGGGAAATAATGACAATATCAGTCTCAATACATAGAAGAAAATAAATAGAAAAACCTGGGTTATGCAATCTGTGTGTGTTCTTCAAGATCCTAGTTCTCCAAGGAATAATCAACAATAGTATTTATGGAATATATCAGCCTGTAGGTGCCTCGAATATTGCAGCAACGCTACCATAGATGGAGCTGGTGTAAGGAAACCCCACGACCTCCACATAGCAAAAACGAGTCTCAGAATGAGGAAATCTATCCAAAATAGTAACATGGCCTATAGGAGCTTGGACACTCACCTAGCCAATGAATGAGAGACTCAGAACAAGGGAGAATAGGATCAGATTCGGTTTGTGATTAAAACTCGTCCCACAAACTCGACCTCTATGCAAGAATTCATGCCCAGAAAATTCGTCCCACCTTGGCAGCAGTCGCCCTACTCATAACATGGCCCTCTAGTGGGTAACTCGCCCTCCTATTGAGTAAACAACCTCTGTCTCATTCAAATGTGCACCCAACATAGAAGAATAAGAACCCAAATGAGATATTCGACCCCCCTTCTCAAAGTTTTCTTTAACACAAGGATCAATGTCATTGAGAAATCTTTAGTTCTCACAAGAAAACAATAATCAAGATAACTTTGCTAACCATGAATTCCAATGAAAAAATCTAAACCAGAGATAGATGAAGGGTTTACAAAAAACCTCAGTCTCTCTTCTCAAGAGCTTTCACAAATCTTTTTATCAAATGAGAAAATACAAAAATGAGGGGGGCCTCCTCTTTTCCCCTCTTTTATTTCTCATTGAATTAATTCCTACTCACTTTACTTTTAATTTTCTTCTAAACTCATTTTATGCTTGCACACTTTTCTCACAAAATCGTGTTGCTGCTTATTTCCCCTTTAGGGCTGGGTTACTCCCAGGTTCAGCACAGGCACCATATTTTGTTAGCCTTACAAGAGAGGAGAACCCCGCTCGGCACTGAGGCTTGACCAAACTGGCAAACTCACATATCTGATTTTCTACAGTATGATGAATAGTGCACCCCATTTGGATTTGTAAAAATTGAACCATTGATTAATATATGTATTATTTTTGTCTCATGTTGTTTCATGCAAGATAGGTGAATAATGTATGTTCATTTAATTCAAAGTCACTTTTTCTTGTGGAGCAATTGCAAACATTTGATCTTGGCATGTAAAATCATTTCGGATCATTAATAATTCTTGTTCCAAATAAGATAAATCTTCTTAATCATATTCAGACTCAAAAGTTTATGGACTTGATGAGAAACATCCATCATTCATAATAGTAGCAACAATAGAAGAAAAAGTGCAAATTTGTGTCATTGTACTAGTAGAGAAAAGGTTTCAGAGTAGTCCGCGGGTGAGTAGCCATGGGTATAGTCTGTGTTCTGATAGGCTTACACAATTTTGGAAAATAATGCTAGAGTAGTGCTTTATTTCTATTATGTGTATCTAGAAATTGCAACTCTATTTGAGTGAGGACATTTGAAGAAATTATGTTGGGAAACATGTCAGTGGTATTGGTCTTGTAGAATTTACACATGCCTAGTTTGTTCATTAATCTAGAAAATACTAACAATGTTTTGGGTAGTTTGGAGTAAGGTTCTGATAATTAGTAGTTCTTCAAGAGGTTGGAAGCAAGTGGTAGACTTGTAGGACATACATGATTAAATCAGGCAATTCAGTATTTTAACACTTTAGTAACAAGTGATATTTGGGATTAATTTAAAGTATTAACTCATGTAATTCTGTCTTTTTAACAATTCCAGTGACTAGTGAGTGACAGGTGGGATTTGGGAGTAATTTGAGGTAGAACTGTTGAGAGGTTGGCATGTGTGGAACTTCCAATCTAACACTAGTTTGAAACTGGGTAGTACTTTGTTACTATCTAACCATCTTTCCAAAGTTGTATTTTCAAGGTTAATTTTGTTGATGTTTTAAGCCTTAACCAAAATATCAATGTAGGGTGTCATTGTAGGAAAGAAACAACTCTTTGAATAGAGGGTGTAAACCAGCATGGATGTTTTCCAGCACTAGAGCCAAGTATCAAGAGTCATAAGTTCCCAGGGGTGAGTGATAGAGCTGGTCAATGCCATAAAGATTCACTACATGTCTTATGGTACAAATGTATGCGCTTAAGGCATTCTAAGTAGCAACCTAGCAAGTGCTTCTAGTTTGTGGACTTTTTAGGTCAATGATTGTTACATATGAGGAGATGGATTTCAGGAAGATGTTTTAAATTAATATGAACCTCTTCTCTTTTGATAAAAGGACTATGTGGACAATGGTTAGTATCATGTATGTCTAATCCACACCTATTTCAATGAACTGAAACTATTTATTTTGAGGTTTCAACCTTTTCCCCTGCTTTTCTGGATTTATTTTCAAAAATCTTTCCCTTGCCTCTTTTTTACAGTTCCCCTTTAGGACATTGTTTCACATGATGACTAGGTTGTCCTGTCCAGAAAGCCAACAAACTATAGCTTGTTTAGCTTGTTGCTTATGTGTTTTCAAATTGATATCCTTGGGAGTGTAGTAATGAGTTTTTTGATACATTTTAGAGGAATTTCTTAAATATTGACTTGTGAATTTTCTTAGATAAGTCCTCGATCAGTTGGTTTTTGTAGATCTTACCTTTTCCAAGGCTTTATTTGCCTTCCTTATTCTTCTTACAAGATCATCTATAGCCAGACCATATGTTTCAGAAATAGATCAGTTGTCAATGAGTCTTTACATTTTTTGAATTGATTTACTAACCTTCATGTTAGTACAAAGACTAACCAGGAATTTGTGACAATTGTATAGATTTCTCCCCAAGTATAAATCTCATAAGGGAGTTTGAATGCCTCTTGGGCCTTAAGATATTCTACAAACTTTTTAGGTAGAGATGCCAGATAAACATGTGTCCAAAGAAAATTCTTGATGTCTTTAACCACATATATTCTTTGAGTCCATTCCTGGTGGAAGTCTTCATAATGTGACATTTTTTTGCATTTCATATTCATGAGGATCAAAGAATGTTTTTCAACAATTTCCTTTTTAGTGCCACACCAGTGTCTAAGAATTAGTGTAGTAAGGGAACCTATCATGTTCCTTTGTGGGTTCCCATTCTCATGATAAATGGCATCATCTATTTCATATTTCAATACTTCTTTCTCCATTTTTTCAACTAGAGCTGCAAAGGATTATATCTCCCACCGTTTAGACAATGTGTCTGTAAAGAATTGAATAATGGATTTATAGGACATAATCTCAGTGTTTCCTTTCATACACATAATTTTATAGAACACATACATCATATCAATGACTTGGAAAAAATTTCTAGTGGTCAGACCATCAATGTTCCATCCATGTAATGTTCTTGACTTGACTAGTCTAGGAAACGTTGCTAATGTGTGTGTAGGATCAAAGGTTTACAACATATAAATGATCATACAAATAATAAACGTGACAAAGGACTACAAAGTTTGTATTATGATATCTCTGTGGATTACAAAATGGCCAAATGTAGCTGAATACACTAATAATACTCGACTAGATCAACAGACAAAGGATCTTAGCCGGAATACAAATTAGCAACCGCGGTTGAATTAAATAACAACACTTGGCTAGATAAAAGACAAAAGGATCTTAGCCAGAATACAAATAAGAAACTAAAAGATAATACCCAGAATATGGGAGCATTGTAGAATCAATGAAGAATGATGGAAGACTTGGATGATCTTCCCAATCACTAGGGTGTGTCTTTCAACACCGAAATCAGCCAACTGGTGTCTTCCTCCTAGAATACATTGAACTATCTCTCCTAATATGTGCATCTTCTCCTCAATGACACATCATAATATGCATAATGATGAATTAGGTCGCTTACCCTTCCTTTATAGCTTTTCAAAACCCTAAATCATGCTGAAACCCTAATTCACTGTTGACTTCCAAAACCCTAAATCACTATTGAAACCCTAATTCACTATTGACTTCTATTTTTAGCTCATAATGACTTAAAAGTGATTTTAACCCTTTTTAGCTCAATTTCACTTTCTGAATATAACACATGTGACTGGAGTGACCTCTAGTAACCATTTTTACCCCTCTTTGGCCATAGCTATAGTCTAATGGGGCGATTTAGACCATTAAGCCTCCTCTCTGGAGCTCCTATTTGGAAAGGGACATTACAGTCCTCCCTTCCCGAAATTGCTTGTCCTCAAGCAATACCAGTCCAGG
>SNQJ01S0080952.1:54654-67247 GCA_010110895.2 Picea sitchensis | reverse complement strand
GCGTTAGGGGCATATCGGGGATCGGAGAGTCGCGAGTTCTGAGGACTCGTGAATTACGACATCGGAAATCCTGAAACTCCGATAGGAGTAGCCCCGAAGAAAAGTAAGACCACGGTCGTAAAGGCAGTGAATCACAGGCTTGGCCTAGGAAGCTAATGCGTAAGGAGCGCATCGGAATTCGGAGGATCGCGAGTTATGGGGGTGAATAAATTTTGACATTAGGAACCCCGAATCCCGATATTGAACCAGGGATTGGCACTTCACTAATGAGGGTTTCTGGAGATTCCCCATTGTGGGAGTTTAACCCCAAAATTTTTAAAAATAATGATAGTGGGTGTGTTACATTTAAGTACAAGTTGATTTGTTTTTAAAATTGTACTTGATACTAATTCACCCCCTTCTCAGTATCAACAATGCCTATGGATCAACTGTGATGCTTACATTGTATGGCTCAAAAAATGGATTTTGATAGTGCCAAAAGGAGGTTAGTGATTGATGCAAATGTTTGAACCCGTAACATTCCTCAAACCCTTGTCCCGATGGAGAGAAAACCTGGCTCGGATACCACTAATCCAGATCTTGGGGGATGAGATATGGATGGATTGAATGCCGAGAGAGGAGGAGCTTAGAAATTCCTATATTGCATGAAAATAAGCATGGAAAACAACATGTAAATTAAGTACTTTGGAGGTGAGGCTCAAAGAATATCCTCACCTCTAAAACTCATTACTAGTAAATCACTCAGAGATAATTAATCTCACAATGAACAATAGAAAATATGAGAGAATCCAAAAAGAGTAACTTGATATTATGTGAAGGCTTGCTAGGACTTTATATAGCATTACAAAATGGTCCATTGGACAAACTCAAAAATATCTCATCAAATGAGTCTCTATTATTAGTATAATAGATCTAACTACCCAACTAACTAAGTAGTGGAAAATAAAACCCGATACAATAATGGGAAAAAATCATTAAACAAGTCTCTATTATTATAATAATATATCTAACTACCCAACTAACTAATTAGTGGAAAATAACACCCAATACAATAATGGAGAGATGGGACTCTCTTTGACCCATATGGGAAACATGTTAGCCCAATTAATTAATGAGGAGGTGGACATCTCCTTGATCCACATGGGAAATATATTAAATTTATAGATTTATGACTTTTGCATCCGAATTTACACCATATACCCCCTAGAATTTGGATCAAGAATGGACCATGACCCATTTCCAAAGTTTAGTACACTGCGAGAGGCTCCAAGATGGAAAGTGTTAATTATAGTGGGGAAAAAAATATTACCTTTGTTAGGCCCCCCTAGTAGTACCCATTTTCCCTAGGTGGTGACAACATAGGAATAGGGAATAAAAGATGACCACCAAGGTGAAACAATAAAATTGAAACATATTCCCAAGCCAGTGATCCATTATCAAAATTCAACAAAATATCCTCATCCACATGCCCAACAAATTAAACACAATAATTTCCATGAAATAAGGAATAACATACCTCATGGTGATGTTGAATTATCATCTCCCATACACGGGGTTCCTTTGATGTGATGAGCCTTGGTTGACCTATAGTTGTAAAGGTAAATGAGGGGGGACGAGCTATCATAGTCTAATGAAATGAAGGTGTTACCACTCAAATTGTACTAAATGATAAAATCCATAATCCACAATGTACAAATCAAGGTAAACTATTAAAACAATCACCACTATCACCCCAATAACCTATCCTCTTCACTTTTGGTTATCTCTCCTCTTGATCAAGGGGGGTATTGCTATAATGATTACTAATACCTAACAATGTGGAATGAGGTGAATATGAGAGTAGCCTTAGTAAAATCATTTTTTTGTTTTTTATGGTTTTGAAATAAGTGATGGAAGGAAATAAAGATCAATTCCAAATCCAACTAGGGAAATGGAGTTAAGGTGAATCAATTGAAATGAGGTCAGGAAGAAACCCTAAAAAAAATTGGCCTAATTATTCCAAGCATTAGGTCTTAGGCATTAGAATGAAGAGGAATAATAATGATCCACCCAACCAATATCAACAATGAATATAGAGTTCTACAAAAAGGGAAAATTAATGGAAAACCTTCCCCAACAAGATCAAATATGTCTTGACAAATTTACTTGACAATTTTTCTAGGGATACAAGAGGAATAACAAGGCATGGCACCAGATAATCACCAAAACAACAAAGGAATAAGGAAGGAAAACCTAGAACATCATCCTCCCAAGTGGTACATTTACCCCTCAAATGGATCGATCATGAAGGCTTGTATAGGAATTGATCATTTCACCATTAATCCTTAAGCACAAAATATGAACCAAGAAAGAGAAGATTCATTAATTGCTAACATTTTTCCACAAAGAAACAACCTTTTACACCAAAATCCTCCAATAAATATATGTAACTGGTTTTTCTCAACTCATGCATTTGTTTTATGCTAGAAAAGATGTCGAAATTTTTTCCTCCCTCCTTTATGTGATAGATTTGCTAATTTGATCCTCAAATACCAATTTGTTACGTTGTCTCAAAAATGATGAAATCATATCTCTGAAATGCAATATCAAGGTTACATAGTTTTATCCATGGGATGGGAGGGGATTGTTCTATGTCAGATAGGATGTCAAACCCTTTCCTTTTTAACTTTGTGGTATAATTTTTTTAATGTGGCCTCCAAATGATAATTTTTTCATTGTCTCACAAACAGTAAAAAACCAAAGCCATAAAAACAAAGCTTGGTTGTTGGAATGAGCTAAGAAATGGTACCCATAGAGGTAATTTGTTGTCATTAGTCCAACAAATATGATTATTTTTTTCCATTACTTCATTTGTATTTTTCCATGAGGTGAAACTAATGAACTAGAATAATTTTGAAACAGTTTCCAAACTATCCTTTGAGACACAAAATTTAAATGAAGAGATGTATTGAGTTTTCTAAGCTCCTTCACATGTTATTTTCTAGATTAGATGTTGGAATTATATCATCCAACCTCCATGGTGGAAATTTATTAATTTTACTCTGAATGTAAATTTGTTGCATTATCTCAAAGAGGGTGAAACCCTAGATCATAAATGTTCCAAAAAAAGATAGCTTGGGACATGATACAAGTGATGAAAGGGTACCCCTAAAGGCAATATGATGTGCAAATTCCAATAAGTTTGATTCTTTTTCTTTTCATTGCATTTTTTACATTTTATTGTGATTTTCATCTTTTTCCCTAGATTCATTCTAAGACACCAACCAAAATTGTCTTGGGATAATCAAACCTAAATTGACAAGCACATTTTTTTTCCTGAAATCCTATATATGTGTTATTCCATCATGTATAGTGGAATTCTATCCTACAACCTCCATGGTGGATATTTTTGAATTCAACCCCATGAATCATAATATTAGTTTAGAGTATAGAAAATGTTACAAGGACTCATGCTCTTCCTTATGAATCCATTATGTACAAAACAAAAAGATTTCCTTCTCATTTCCGATTTTTTTTGTAAAACTTGTAGGAATATTAATTAGGATATTTTGATCCTCGAACCAAGAAACTATGGTATACTGTGATTTCTCATGAAGGTTGTAAACATATTGGTAATTCTATTAGAGTTACACCCAATTGCTCTACTAATTATTTTTTCACTCCTTGTGGAAGTTTGCACAATTTACGTTCACTTTACTCACTTAGGAATTGTAGATAACAACCATATCTTTTACATAGTATTCTATCTTTTAACCCATCGTTGAAAGAGACAAAGATGATATTTCATGTGTCCCTTCCTCTTTTCATGATTTTAACAAATTATTCCATTAATCATGTTTTACTTTATAGGTGGTCTCTTTCTCATGATGAATTTCCTCATTTCATATTGCAAGGGCCTTCTTTATAGTGAATTTCATGCATGCAATAGCATGACATCACATAAAATGTTATATTCATAAGGATAAATATAAAAACCACCCCATGATTCATAGCCATATATATCACTTTTAGTATTTTCATCCATACTCTTGTCCTACATTTACCATGTTTTCTTTGTTGAATTTGGTATGGGGGCATAAAATCCAAAACCAATAGAATAATTGAGTTTCATAATCTCCTAGAAGTGTGTTTTTCCAAGTTTTATTTGAGAATGCTACCAATAATTTTTCAAGCTAGTGTTTTTCAAAATCAACCTCTACAGAAAAAATTGCATTGTCCCTTACTCAAAAAACCCTTTGTTCCAGATATCATCAAATAAATCATTTTGTGGGAAATTAAATCACAAAAGAGGGGTTCATTTTGTAGAAACATAGGATGCTAAAATGAATCAATTAGTATTTCAATGAAACATAATTAAGACACATATATGACACCTAGGATGAAAACTAATGCAAGTAGGATGTTATAAAGACAACATTAAGAAACCGAGGAGACAATAAGACCCTAGTAAGATGTAATTATGATGAAAAATATGAACACAAGGAAATTCAATAGACAATAAATGTAATCTAAGGACACAAATAATATTCTACAAAGACATTAATGTGGATGAAAAATACTTATGAGGGCACTAAAAGGATGCATCATTAATCAAACGTATGCATAATACATACAAAATACATCGTATTTCAAGATTGAAGATCGTAAATATTCAAATATTCAATATAAATAATTCCCATGTAGAATCTTACCATGGTTATCATGAGTCATGCGTGGCTTCAAATCTCTCTCTATATACCCTCTCCCGATCTATTTTTGTATCTTACTTCATATTCCCCTCTCTCCTTCCCTCCCTCTCACACTTCTCTCTCTCTCTCTCTCTCTCTCTCACACACACACACACACACACACATACAATGACCCTACACCTCTCTCTCTCTCTCTCTCCTAGCCTTCCCCATGCCTCTCTCTTTATTTACCTATATATCCCTCTCCCTTTTTCTCTCTCTACCCTGATCACTCTCCTCCTCTCTCACAATATCCCTCCCTCCCTTTTGTCTTTCCCTCTCTCTCCCTCCCTGTCTCTCTCTATCCCCATATCTCTCTCCCACTCTTTCCATCCACACCCCTCCCTCTCTCTCTCTCCATATTCCACTCTCTCCTTCCCTCCCTCTCTTTCTCTCTCTCCATTTTCTCCTCTCAAATTCCATCCATCTCTCTCTCTCTCTTCCCCTACTCTCTCCCCATATATATAAGCCTCTATGTCCCTCATGTTTGCACACTGTTTCCCTCTGTCTCTCCCTGGTATATTTATTTATCTCTGTCTCTGTAACATCTCCAGGTCTCCACCTAGGAAACGCCACACAAAATTTCTTTTTGATACCATCATTAAAGTTTCCAAGAAGGCCTTTATAAAAAATTTGTGCAATATTCCCTACATAATTACAATTATATAGCTCATCAAGAAAACCAGAACCATGCAAAATTCCATGTACATGCACGATAAACCATATCAAGAATTTTTTAATGAAGTGTGTAGACAATTAATTAAAACACATTGGAAAATAATACATTGATCAAGCTGTTAAAAATTTAAAGGCATGTCACTTATCTTCAAAAGAAGCACCAAATAGATACATACCTATGACGTTCCTCCCAACCATAGATGTTATTATTCAACACTTTCAATAGCAAGTCACCGTCAAGATGAGGCTATGACTATATTGTGTAAAAGGAACTCTCACTAGTCCAAACTAATATATAAGATCACACAACTCAAGAAAATTCCAATGGTACCAACTCTAGTAGTGTTTCCACCTTAAATCCTTTCATTCAACTCATATTTTCACACCCAAGGAAGTGTACCCCTTCACTACTTAACAATCCTTCAATTGTACCACTTCCCTTTTGTACTTCAACAATAGGATAGTGAGGAAGTCTTAGAGATTTGTGGCACTTGGAACACATGGCTTCTCTCAAGGCATTTACAGGAACCCATAAGGCTAATACATCGGTAAAATTGTCCCAACAATTCTCTCACTCAAAGAGAAATTATCCATATGCCAAGAAACCTTCTTCTTCACACCCTAACCACAAATAATTTACAAGGTTACAGATCAATTTCCATAGATCCAGTCTTTCCTCCAATTTTCCCACCAATAGACAACATAATACTCTATGTCTCAGATTAATAGTAGCTCAAATTGTTGACCAAGTCCACAAAAAATACTAACACAAAAGCTTAAGTATGAATAAAAACAACATGACAAGTGGCATCCGAGTAACCACTTCCTCTCTCTTGGGAACTCATCCCACCTCCAAGGACTTAAGGTAAAACTAAAATACAGACAATTGGATTAGGTTGATGGATATTTGGTCTAGACTATTGGTTTTCATTGATGTCAACCCTTGGAGAGTGATATTGTAGATTGATGTCAACCCCTGGAGAAGTTCGGTAATGAATTCTAGTAGCACAAAGGCATGGGTAAGGGACCTGAGTCCGTTTGAGTTATAAAGGAATTAACACAAACATGGGTAATGGGATCAAGTATGTTTGAGGTATAAAGGCATAAAAGTCAATGAATTTATAGCTAATACTATTCTATATGGATAGTATATGTCTTTCAATTTCCGATGATATGTGGAATGCCACATAACTCCTCACGGTTAGAGAGTTATGGCCATATGAAGTTGGAGAACCCTCATGAGTTATATAGAATCCCCAAGAAGGTCAAAGAAGTCAATTATTATAGAATTTCATAGAAGAAGTGTACTAGTCAAATTGATGGTAACTAGGATTTAATCATGGGTATAGTTGTTGCATTAAGAAAAGAAATAAAAATAAATTAGTTGCAACAAGAAGTTGTGAGTTTGGTAATTATGGTAAAGTAGTTGGGATGAGAAGATTGAATAGTCAAAGTGGTTGACCAAGAAATAAATTAAATAATAAAGTGGTTGCAACAAGAAGTGAGTTAAGGGAAAACAAGTTATGAATCAACTAATTATATAAAAAGTTAGTTGCAAAAATAAGTTGTGAGTAACGATAAATTATTTAAATAATAAAGTAGTCAAAGTGGTTGCAAATAGAAATTATTTAAATAATAAAGTGGTTGCAACAAGAAGTGGTGAGTTTACTATTTATGGATAAGTAAAAGTGATTGCAAAAGAAATTAATTAAATAATAATGTTAGCTGCAACTAGGAGTGGAGAACTTACTATTTGTGGAAAGTGGTTAACTTAAGTGGACAAAGTGGTTAGAAGTCGGTTATCCCTAAAAGAAGGAAAGTGGGTTAAGTTGGTTAGAAGGTAACCCCTTGAGGAAGCTACATGAAACTATAAATAAGAGAAAAAGGATCTCCCATTAGCACCTATTGAATATAATTGAATATCTATTTTGTGAAAGGTTATTTGGGCAGGTATTATTGATAGAGAAAAAATTGTTGTAGGAAAAATAGGGTAGAAAAAGTGTGGAAGAAAAATCACAGCAGAAAATGTGTGGTAGAAAAAGTGTGGCAGGAAAAGTGCAGCAAAAAAAGTGCAACATAACAATCGCAACGGGAAAAGTGTGCCAGAAAAAGTGTGCCAGAAAAAGTGTGGTAGGAAAATTGCGGCAGGAAAATTGCGGCAAGAAAAGTGTGCAAAAAAAGTGTGGTAGAAAAAGTGTGGCATAAAAATTGCGATAGAAAAACTGCGGTAGAAAAAGTGCAGCAAAACAATCACGGCAGCAAAATCGTGCCAACAAAACTGCAACAACAAAATGCTACAAGAAGAAAAAGCTATGGTTCTTATATGTGTAGTGTTGAATCTATGAATATGGTTGAGAGTTTTCCTTGTAAATATGTTGGATTGCCTCTTGGAATTTTAGGGCTTGTTGTAGAGTTGATTTGAGGCAGATCTATTGAAGTTTAGTATTGGTTAATGTTTGAGGGATTTTGGTTGAGGTATGTTGGTGAAGTTATTGGTACAGATAGAGGCTGTATAATAGTGAGGTTGTGGAACATGGTTGATCTGAGGATTTATGGTATTTTATTTATGGAGAGTGTTGTGAATTTCTAGAGGTATCTTGTTGGTTATCTTGGTGTATGTTATTGGTATATGGTAGAGGTATATGATTGGGTACATGGATGAGGTACATACTTGAAGTACATAGTGATCTTGATACATCTTGTTGAGGCATAGTTTTGTTTCTTGTTGATACATAATTGGTACATATTGTTGGTTATCTTTGTATAGTTCTTATGTACATGGTTGATGTACATGATTGATGTGCATTGTTGGCACATGGTTTGAGTGATATTCTTGTGATTTTGGCTATGAGATCTATGCCATCAGATTTAATATATTGAGGAGAGTATTGGTACAAGTTTTTGGTGTATTTATTTTTGTTGGGACAGTCAAGGCACATGTACAGGTTGGTTACAAGATAATGGCATAGGTTGATTACAATTTAGTGGCACATATTGGTACAAGTTTTCAGCAGTGTATCTCATAGTGACAACATGACATTCGTTCCATCATTCTACTTATATTTCAAGGCAGTGGGATGGTGCAAGGATAGGTGTTTTTAGATACCTTCCAGTTGTAGATGAAGAACATAGGGGTTTGTAGCCTCCTGTTGAGATAATTTCCTGCTTCCAAAATCTCCCTTCACTTTTCTACCTTCCTAGTTTATTTTTCCCTTTCCTTTCCCTCTTCTATACTTACTCATTTTTCCCTTTCTCTTTTTTCCTTCTACTTTCCCTTTCTAGTTCTATACTCAGTTGTTTTTTCAGAATGATGGGTTCTCAGGTTGGCATACTTGAATATCCTCATCTCCATAAATAAACTCACATCACAAGTTTGATCAACCGTCAGGCCATCCTATACTTAGTCGATTTTGCGATCGTGGATTCCCGGGTTGGCGGGGTCAAACTCTCATATTCCATGTTTCGTGATATACATTTTGCATCCAAAAGTTATGTGATTTAAATTTTGACCCACAGAATCCTTGAACTTCCAAGTCCCATTCGTCCTACAATGAGTCTGTTCGACTGCCACATTATCCTATACTTCGTTGATTTTGAACCTTCTGCAGTCGCGGGTTCACAGGTTCCCGGGTTCACAAAAATTTCAAGTCCTATTTCCCTCTCGTTAGTACTCGCCACCCTCACGCTCTTCCCAATGCACATTTAGTATTCTTTGAATGGTAACAACACATCATGAAATACCGTAAAGATTGTTATTAGTAAGCAAAGGGCTCGAGGAGATATCCTATTAAAATGCATTAAACTAGGATTTACAGAGGATTATATTATCCCACTCAAGCGTTCATTTTAAACATTATTTGGAGAAAAGGAACATTATCATCAACTTATGGAAGCAACTCAACAACAATTCTGTGGAGATACATTGAAAATTTTCGGGTGTGAGGATCATAGTTTTTAGTGGTCCATAGAATATTCCTACTACTCATCCCCTTCTGTCCTGAAGAAAGTAATCTGGAATTCAGGAATTATTTGCGCGGGTTGTGTCCCTGAATTCTTTGACTGTAAGGAGCTGGTCACCTAGTGTGCCAAGATATATATTCCAGGCCAACAGACCATTTAGTTGTGGGACCATTCCCCTATCTCTCTGTCACCTCACATATTTTGTATGATGTTGAGACTTCCTGAGACAAATCTTACCTTCAAGGGAGAAGATTGCATAGAATTATTAAAGGAGAATTAAAATGGATTATACCTCTTACCTAAATTCTGAGAACCCAACAAACGTCCCCGAGGACATCATGAGAGTATAGGTTAGCTCATTCAAAAATCCTTTCTGGGAAATTTCTTTTATTTTCAGGAGGATAAAATGACAAGAAACTACATCCAACATCTCCCACATGATTATTTACATTCTATATTTTACAGTCAAAGAATAGGCCATCTTCGATTGGGGCAAGTTGATTTCTATTGAAATCTCTTCCCAATTATCTTAATGCAAGAAGGAGAAGAAATTATTTATGTCATCCTATTTAGTTTTTGTGATAACACATTGTTGTTAGTTCCCAATATTATCTGTGTGTAAGAAGGTAAACTGTGAATTCCATCTGGTAACCTTCTAGTATAAAAAATTATGGAGGCACAAGGCCTCCCAACATTTTTATGAATATTTTAATGATTTTGTATTAGTTTTGAAAGGCTTGTTGTTTGGAAAGAACATGCCCCAGATGTATGATGAGGAGAGTAAGTTCCTAGATAGGAAGGGGACAGTATAAAAAAATGGAGAATTATAATGTCAAAAGGATTTTCGGTTCAAAGAAAAATCCTTCCCTCCTTCCATGCCACATATCTGACAAAATTTTTGTTATTGAAATAGAAAGGATGTACAACTAGTGGTTTCATTTTTTCCATGAAAAGAGAAAAAGAAGTTCATACCTCTACCTTGGAAAGTTGGGGACTTCATATTAATAAATATGAAAAATATTGATGA
Source organism: Picea sitchensis (assembly GCA_010110895.2). Lineage (NCBI taxonomy): Eukaryota > Viridiplantae > Streptophyta > Pinopsida > Pinales > Pinaceae > Picea > Picea sitchensis. Next base: position 56,855 of record SNQJ01S0080952.1, on the reverse strand, counting down.
ATTTGCAGGCCATTTTCACATCCTGAATCTAAGATATGTTGAAAGGGTAAAAGGGTTTGACCCTAGAAGAATTTGTGTATAACATCTACGGCTAGTTGGTTTCAAAAAATCATTTATTAATAGTATTCTAAATGAAGACATAGATAATGTCTCAAGAACTATCGCTTGTGACACGGGTCAGTTGGAGATGATAGTCAACACCAATGAGTCGTAAAAACAAAAAGGAAAATGTATGGGAGATAAGAGGGCCCAATCGCCAACTATCACTCCATAGAGTAAAACATCTTGGAGAAATGCTCCAAGGACCCACCAAATTAATAAGGTAACCCACAATTCTTTAGGTGTAGGAGGAGATAAGAACCATCCATCATGAAAAAGTGAAAGCTCCCACAAGCTTCCCTTGAGGAAGAAAAGAAAAACATTATGCAAGAAGAGGAGGGACCTCAAGGAAAAAGTGACATTCATGACCTCTCCCTCGAGGATATGGAACTCAAGATTGACATTGAAAAGGTGGTCCCCAATGTTGATCATCCAAAGAACATGACTCACCACAATCCTTTGATGGAAATAATTCAGAGTGAGACCTTCGATGAAGAAGATTCTTTTGTATTTCAGAGCGTTGTTTTTGAGAGTGAGTCCAAAAATTTAATTTTTGAGAAAAGAGATATAAAGAATAAAAAGGAGAAATCTCATTCATATATCAATGTAACATCCCTGACCATCCATGTCGGCCATGCTATGCTATAGAACACTCTTGTCCTCTCTCCATAACATACTGTAGCATACCGAACAACCAAATGGGCTATAACACATGATTTTTCTAACTACATGCATTTAAAATACATATGCACATAACTCCCGTGGAAGCGTTATATATAAAATGTAAATAGAAAAATACATTATGTAAATGCATGAATTCACACTGAAATAATAGTAAACATAGAAATGCAACATATACAAGAAATACCCATAACATTCAGACAGATATAAACACACATAAGATAAACCCATTAATATAAGCACGTAAATAACAATGTAGCATGTAAATTTATCAATCAATTGGAAATTATCTTGGTAAGAATGTCACCAACTATGTGCAGACCTTCCATGAACCTCCCAGCCTTAGAACATATTGTTCATCACTTTCAACAGTGAGTCACCCCTGAGCTGGGACTAAACTCCACCCGGGTAAAGGGATTCCTAACCAGGCTAAAGAATCATAGAGAATAGGAAGTATTTTGTCTTAGGTGCCAACTCAAAATAACAACCCATAGTCCCTCATTCCCCACATGCTTGTCCTACCCAAGAAGCATTCCCCTTCTCTTCTCAATAGTCCTTTGGCTACCCCACTTCCTTTCCGCGCTTCAACAAAAGACCGGATAGGAAGTCTTAGAGCGTTGTAGCTCTAGTTCAACACCTTCAAGAAATCAATCCCCAACAATTCTCTCACCCAAAGAATTGCTCATGGGCCTGATAACCCGCTTCTTCAGTCCAGGTCCCAAGCTAACCAGACACACCAACAAAAATGGCTATGGATACAAGTTCAGGTACAGTCATGAAGATACAAAGGATAGCTCAATGGGTGTGAATACTCATGGATGATTGACTAGATGACTGAATGATGGAAAGAATGATGGAAAATATGATAGGAATGAACTATGTCCCAACTATATGTATGCATGTCCCCAACTTGACACTTGTCATGTTGGGAGCTACTTTGGCCCACTAGTCCCCAGCTTTATAACTTAGGATAAAATAATTATCTATACTTTCTTTTTAAGAAATATTAATATAATATTCTGTAACATCCCGCTCTGGCGCACTGAGAACACTTATTATTTGAGGACACTTGCTCGCAACTGATCTGGACCTTTATGATGTTAGACCATTTATACTTGATTATGATGCAATTGGCAGATGACATGATGTGTTACTATTTGATGTAGACAGGTGCTATTGAATCAGTTTTATTGAGTGTGTAGGGTTTTGACCTTGAGGATGCAGAGGCATCGGTGGAACCCCCTTGGACTCCGGACTGAGTCAGGGAGTTTGCTTTTGGGTGATATGTTTACTATGATGTTTCATTCGATTTGATGATTTGTTGTTGACATCTATGCCATGATTATTGTTGATGCAGGCTGACGATAGCTTGCCGACCAGACTCACATATGGAGTAAAGGGGCCACACACGATTTGCAGAG